>JALPQI010001423.1:0-137156 GCA_025490895.1 Thaumatotibia leucotreta | reverse complement strand
AAATCTATAGATTTGAAAACAAAAGACCATTGATGACATGATATAAATATATTTTTCACAAATTGGCAATGAAATGTTGATATTGATATCCAGTGACACTTACTTTGCGGACAAGCTCTTACGCTGCGGACAGCTCACGACCGATCTTTGTGGAACTCTCTGGGGGAGGCCTATGTCCAGCAGAGGACGTCAATTGGCTGATGATGATGACACTTACTTCAAACTGGTCATTAGGAGTCTCCGAGCGCCCCACGAGCACTTCTACTAAAGCTGCGTGATAAGCACCTATGTGCACTGTGCATATCTGCAATCAAATTATAACAATTATACAATAATCGCGTAAACTTACGTTTAATTATATCCTGACATTTCGGGCATGATGTTACACCGTAACATTAAACGTAAGTTTACGCGATTAAGACCCGTTTGTCTTTAAAATATGAGTGATAATCGTGAAAGTTTAAATCAATATAATTATACAATAACATTTCATTACAGGGTTTCCTCTATGTGGCATAATTTATTTTGACCGAAACACTTATGTCATAACAAACTTGGCATAGTAAATCACTTGGCATAAATAACGATATTTCGAATATTATTTTGCCCGAAACTAATTTGGCATATTATATTATAATTAATTGGATTTGCATTAGTACACAAAATCCTAAAAATATTATAATTTTAAAACTTTCTCTGACATATAGTTATAGTTGCCATCTCCAAAATTTGCAAAATAGGTAAAGATTCATGAAAACCACAGACTTTAGAGCCCAGAGCTCAAATTGTCAGTGGATCACAGCATACAGGCACAATGACCAACTTTTAAACTTTTAGCCCGAACCATGATTGATGTGTTACCTCTCTGTTGCACTTGCAAATTCGTACATAAGTGTGACAGAGAGGCAACATATGGATCAGGGTTCACGGTAGGACCTCAGATGGCAACCTAGAACTGCATGTTTGAGCAATAAAGCATGTACCTGAACAGCATGTTTGAGCTGCAGCACAACAGAACAAGATGCCTCTCCCGCCTTGCAGAGCCATTTTTTCTTACTAACTTCATGTGCTAGCAAATTGCTAGCTGGATTTTCCTGTTAAATAATAACTATTATTATCAAGCTTCTAGGCATTTAAACCAACGAAGGAAAAGAATCTGGTTTTTTGAATTTTTGAGTGCTTACCCCTGGTAAAATATGCTAGGAATGTTATGCCATATAGAAATGTTTTGAATGCTCAGAATCCATATAAAACTTGGAAAATGTTATATATAATCTGTAGCAGAAACAAACAGTTATTAATGTTGAAATGGTTGGAATAACATTAAATGAATCGTGAATCGGAATCGGAGAGAATGTAAACAAACTTAAGCTGTACGAACACGTTTCAGCGTTATGCTTATGAAATTTCAATGTCGCTAGGATATTAAGCGATTCGGTTCGTATTTAGTGTCTTATTGGACTACTAACTAGTCAAGCGTTATAATGTATATACGAAATCTAATGTACTTACTGAGTCTTCAGTGCTGAAACTCACAACATAGTCCAATTTTACCCGAGGCATTGTGTCATTTTCAATGGTAACAATAGTTCACAGGAACTTATGGATAATGTTTCCTTGCGTTATATAATCTCTTTATAATTTGGCAAAATCATAGTGTAATTGTTAATGCAGATTTGCAGAACGAAATTACGGATTAGAACTAGCGCGTAATATAGCAAAACATTTAATTGTCACTGTCAGCTCAGCGTGACAATGACATTTCAATTACGTTTTGTTGCACGCAATCTTCCATTTAAACCCGTAGTAGACGGCAGGCGACTAGTTTATGTCACTTCGATGGTCCCTCCGTAAGCTGTGGGTGCAGTAAATTGGTATCAAACTACAAAATTTTTATTGCCACAAAAAGAAAACTTACTACTAATACATAAATTAACTTAACTAAGCTTATTATCTAATAAGTATAAAGTTAAACTTAAATGAATATTTCGTGAGGCAATAGGTCTCAGTTTCAGCATGTGCTGACACGGACGCTCAGCGCTGGTTTTCAGACTGAGCCTTTAAAAATTGTGTCGGTCTCAAACATAAGAGTTTAGTACATTTTTTATGTGGTGCTGAACTATAACTAAGTAGATATCAATATAATACAACAATTATAGTATTTATTAATGACATGGATAATGGATCAGTAAAAATAAAATAAAAATAACAGGAACTAAGCAAAGTGCCAGGTAATTATAAATACATGCGCGCGCGCGCGGGCGTGTGTGTGTGTGTGTGTGTGTGTGTGTGTGTGTGTTTGTGTGTGTTTGTATGTTGGTTTGTGTAAAAACTGGAAAAAAATTGATGTGAGTGGTGCTGCCTGGGGCGCTTACAACTTGCTTTGCAAGTCTAAGTCTAAGGTATCTCGCTTTGGTCTCCGTATTATTCGATGGTCTTGGTATTATTCCCAAATATACCTATAAAATATATGAAATAACCGCGGTAAGCTCACAACGCTCAAACACAACAATAGTTATTTGTTATACAAGGGTGCAAAGTTGTATTTTACTTCTCGTATGTTAAAACACTCGCTGCGCTCAGGATTCTATTTTAGAACCACTCGCTTCGCTCGTGGTTCAACTATAGACTCTTTTCGCTTGCTCGTGTTTCAATTTCATACTCGCGGGTAAAATACAACTTTGCACCCTTGTATAACAAATAACTATTGTTGTGTTGTGCTACTAACTTACTTAGCGGCGATTGGCGGCGATGGAATAGTATAGTGTGTATAGTAGTATAAAACCATGACCAAGGAACAAATATTTGGGACAGGCAAATGTACAAAATTAATAAATAATACTCTCGCCGAACCCGGAGCCTCGTAGAAGGGGAAGCTTCGTAGACGAGGACCAACCAACTACTTACCATCAACTAAGCTAGAGAAAATTCGTATTTTTTGTAATTTTCAAATACGATTACGATTAAAAGCGCGTTGAAGTCTGAAGTTTATAACAAATACAAGGATTTCAGGATTCCAAATTATAATGAAAACACAAACTGACTTCCGCATTGCTACAATCGCGATCGATCAATGAATTTCCTGAATTAAGAATTCAAATATTTATTTTTTATCTGACCAGGATTTGCTGCTTTCGTACATACTTTGTCGGAGAGAATCATACTGACTTTCCTTATGCTTTAATATTGCCACCCCAAAAAGAGGGATACGCTTTTTCTGGTTGTCACGAACTGCCAAAGAGGCTACTGGCAGTACTGGCCAATCCAACCCGAAGAGCTCACATTTTTAAAAGTTCCCGCCTTTTCCCTTTTCGTTCCCGACTAGGGCTTGCAATATCGGACCATTTCCAGTTCCGGAACTGATTTCCGATATTACACTTCAATTCCGGAATTCCGATACTAGTTCCGGAATTAACGAAAATTTTGTAAATCTAGGTCATATTTAAATAAAACTTAAAATTGCTATGTGATTTGTATACAAGATACCCATGAGGAAAGGGAAACAATTTAACATCATATTCCTGAGGCTAAAAGAAGCAAATTTTTTTGTGTGTTTCGAATGCTGCACTACATAAAAAATTATGTTATTAATGAAACTATCGCAAAAATGCTAAAAATGCATTTTTGCATTTAGAATCAGATTTAGGGGGAGTCAAGTTTAACGGACAGAAAATTCAATTTATAAGATTTGCGGATGACATTGCGGCTTTTGCGGAAACCAATCATGAACTTCAGTTATTAGTGGCAAAAATGGACAAAATTTTCAAACGATTCGGGCTCAACATAAAATGTAAGAAAACCAAAGCACTCACTATTTCAAAACGCCCATCCGAACATAACCCAATTATACTAGATAATACAGCAATAGCTTCAGAATCCGGAAAAACGCCGAAATCAGAGATCTTGTACCCGAGCCCGATATAATTGGCCAAACAAAAGCCCATCGTCTCCGCTGGCTGGGTCACGTCATAAGGATGGAGGAAGATCGGGGTGCTAAACGCGCATACTTGGGTCGTCCACTAGGGCGAAGACCTGTCGGGCATCCCAGGTACCGGTGGAGCGACGTCGTCGAGTTGGACTTGCGCGAGCTGACGGAAACAGATTGGAGGGAAGCAGCGCAAGATCGGTACCAGTGGCGACAACTCGTGTCGGAGGCCAGGACTCGCTTTGGGTCGGTGCGCCAGTGAGTAAGTAAGTAAGTAAGTAAGTAATACACTGCACCTGCTGAGGGCACATATCTCTAAGAAAGTGAAAAAACGTTTAATTAAAGTATATTTGGAGCATTGCGTTATATGCGTGTGAGACGTGGACACTGACACAACGAGACAGAGAAAGGCTGGAAGCATTTGAAATGTGGTGTTGGCGGAGGATGGAAAGGATTGGCTGGACGGAAAGAAAGACGAATGAGGAAGTACTCAAAATGGTAGGAGAAAAGCGATGCCTACTGGAAACAGTAAAAAATAGGAGAAGCATGATGATGGGCCACCTGATACGACACGACAGCTTCTTTCTGAATATCCTAGAGGGGAAGATCGAGGGCAAAAGAAGTAGAGGAAGGCCAAGAATTACATACCTCAGCCAATTCAAGGAAAAAGTAGCTGTCGAGTCGTACTCAGATGTCAAAAGGCTTGCATAGAATAGAGAGGAATGGCGATCACTCCACCGACAAGAGCGTAGCTCTTAAGTAATGATGATGATGATTGTACATTGTGCATCAAGGGAGGTAAGCACGGAATTACTAATGAGAGTGTTAGAAGAAGAAGAGAGTTGTTGAAGGCAACACAGCGATAAAATCGTTACTTATAATGCGTAACGGGCTAAAACGGTTTAAATAAAAGACATTTTCCCTTAAAATAGACGTCATCCGGTAAACTTTAAACATTTTCTACTAATCATTTACTACATTTTAAACTTCAAATCTAGTCATAAATCCGCTGTTAATTATTTTTCTTTTTCCTCATGGGCACATTGTATTGTCCATTAATAAATTAAGGTTAAGTTCTTATACAAAATGCTTAGTACTGATAGGTATGGTAATTCAAATTAGAAACATTAGTCATTTTACATATGTTACAATCTTGGCAACAATCAGTTACGTACCTGTAAACTTTAACGTATGCGGAATGAAATTTGGACAGATTTTGATAAAGTAAAAAAAAATTACGAAATGAAATTGAAATTGTATATCAACGCTAAATTAATTTATATACATTTGTTAATTAATTTGGGAAGTTTTGTGTCTTTTGGCATCTCTCTTTAGAAATTATGGGCAATCAAGTAGAACAATGTCGTAAAACTGCATGTAATTTCCACAGGACACATTTGTTATGGACAAAATCGCCGACAATTCTGAATTTTTAGAATTAGGCAAGATTTTAAACACTGTTTTATAATAATTTCTCATTCATTGTCTTTCCAAAAAATAATATTTGAAACCCTAGTGTAATGTAACATTTTGGCTACAGCCACTTTTCTGAGAGAGCTCGAATATAAGAAATTACGTTAGACCGAATCACAAAATCAAACAGAGAGCTCAGAAACACTTTAAAATACAACAAATAAATTGATAAAAAAAAACCTTGAAGCATAGGCATCATGAAATTTTAACAAAGAGCAAGCCTACCAACACCGAAAATAAAAATAAATAACTATGAAATGTGACTTCGTAATTTGGTCAAAAAGTGTAATAAACACTGCTTTTGCAGTAACGGATGTCACGCTGAATGAGTTATAGGTAATTTTAATTAAACATTTTTAGCATAATAACTATTATTTTTAGAGTACCAATAGCCCAATGGACAATAATATGAAATATGATGAGCAAAGGATGTTTGCTTAAAAAGTTTTCCTACAGAAGATAAAATTAGAGGCACGAAAAATGCGAACATCTGTTTTTTCGACATCAATGGATAAAGTACCATAAAACTTAAGTAATACACGTTGGATTCAGATAGTTTTTATCTTGCATGAATCCTCGGTAAATTCGATATTAAGAGACGTGAATGTTTAAAAAAATAATAAGATTATTATTTATTTAATATAACATTTAACTTTGTCCAGATTTCACTCCGCATACGTTAATTACAGACACCAAAATTTTACTTTTTTGGAATGCTACTTGATATTAGACCAAGTAGAGACTTAAGTCAAAGTTTAAGATTCTTCGACATATGTAAATAGTAATGCGTATAATCATCGAAGGGCTAAAAGAAAAGAACGGTAAATAATTGCAACCCAATTGATAATTAAAATCTGGTACAGGATCGTTGTTTACTTTGGCCAGTTTTCGTGGTTTGGTAGTACCTAGTATTTAGTAAACACAGTTTATTTTACAGAAAATAAAACATAACACAATTTGTGGTTAGAACTACTTATCGATATATATTGTGGTGGCTTTGTATCCTGTATTCTGTACCTGTTTATCATAATCGTGTTGATATTTTATGTTTATCCATATAATAAAAACACTTTTATGTAATTCCGGAATTCCGATATTAGCTGTGTCAATTCCGGAACTGTAAAAACAGCAAAATCAGTCCGAAATTCCGGAATTCCGGAATGCAAGCCCTATTCCCGACAAAAGTCGATTGTCAAATTATGTCATTATGCTTACAGAAATGAAAAAAAAACCGTCCCAATTCTTTAACATACCTACCCTAAAAAAACAATTTACCAGTAATCATGAATGTTTAACACTTTAATCAATTCAAATTGCGTGTCAATGAAAGCATAAGTGGCCGGTAAATTAATTACACAATTAAAAGTGCGACGAACAATGTGTCGTTTCCTGCGCGGCAAAACGTGGACATTTACATACGATACGAGTCCGCGCATGCGTGTTTCACGAGCGCATTGTAACTTCCGGTAAACTGGGTAGTCGAGTTGTTAATTTGACTAGGACATTAATTGTCTTTACTCACTCAGTTACAATGTAATTTTCTGTCTATGAACTGCGCTAAGCTCCCACAGGCTGAGTTTACAGTTACACTAGTAAGTTATGGCCGCAATTTTTGAGACGCAACTATTAGTAAGAGTGAGAGGCAGATGGCTCTAACTCTTTCTTGCATATAGCTTTGTTTCAAAACGTCAATAACTTGGAGGTGTAAACTACTTTTGGTCATGCTTAGGAGCAGATCTGCTTTATAACAATTTGACTTCCTTTATGAAACAGCCGTCAAAGTCTATTTAGTTTTTATTAATTAGCTAGACACTTCCGCATATGAAAGGTTGAGCTCACAGTTAGTGCTTATACCATTAATTGGAGTTCGAGGCCAACGAAACTACGACAGATGCGTTATTGTCAAATCTGTCAAAGTCTCTCATGTCATTGTCAAATAAAGTTGTCAGGTTTCGACAACCTTTTTGCTATTTAATTTATTTATTTAAAATAATTCCTAATAAAAACATCACATACCTCTGTAATGTTTTTACGCCTTTTTGTTTAATATGGCTGTCACAACTAGGATTTTCTTAAAAACACGTAAATACCTAATAACTTTTCTTTTCTCTTAACTAACATTGATATGACAAAATTTTCTTGTAAAGAACTTAAAATGATAAGAGCTAACGTTTCGAAGCCTATTTTAAAAAGAAGTTGAATTACCAGTGAACACAAACAACAGCGTGCCATATTTATTAAGACAATATGGTTAAATTACTAAGCCCCTGCCTTATTATGGGTTAAAATTATGGGAAAAAAATTTGGAAATGTAAAATGAAAGCATTTTTTGTATTTTCCTACTTCTTATTTGTCTTCGTCATCACTAGGCTTGGGACTTTTGGATGCTCGCTATGGTTCTGGCATCCGTGAAGTCGCCATTATGTTAACATTTTTTTCGAAGTCGAAGTCAAAGTAGGTACACAATAATTTGTATGTAGGTATGTAATTACAGTAAAACATTATACCGCTAGTAAACAAAATAAAGAAAAAAACCTTTAAATAACAATTACAAAAATGACTCTTGAATCTAATATTAGTCGATACTTAAAAATTCCCGATGAGCTACTGGCTTTAGTAAGTGCGTCATAATCATCATTTATTACTATTTTGTATTCATCATTAAAATGGTAGTTGGAATGGATCATTTTTTTATATTTTTCGGGGTTGAACGGGTTCTGGTTCTGGACTTATCAAAAACTCTTTTGTGAGTTGAAAAAGACCTCTCTACGTCCACTGATGTTAAAGTTGTATTTTGTCTTCACTTATTGCAACTTCATTTTAAGGCTCTATCCATTGTAACAACGAGCTTTTGATGGAATACACTTTTAATATGTTTAACAACAAACACTTTTTTCACACACACCAACTTAAAAATGAACGTCACATAAAGAGCAAAATGTACAAGACTTCTTCGTCATATTTTAATTCGTGGTACGGCTCTAACCAGGATTTAATCTCGCAAGTCGTAAAATTATACATTTTAAAATGTTATTACAAATTGCGTTAACGATCTTTTATCTGAACTGACAGCTTATTACTCAAGTGTTTATTTTTATTTGAAATAGATGCCAGTAGTCTGTCAAACAAAACACAAGTATCAAAGAGGATGCATAGTAAAGTAAATCATAGGTACGTATGTATATACTACTCTATATATCGCGTCAACTGTGAACTTTGACACTTGTGTGTAATAGATTTGTGATAAAATTAATTATAAATGTATTGTTGTATGTATTAATACGTATAGGATCATGACATCTAATATGATTTAATTCCAGGCTTTGACTTTGACTTCGAAAATTTATTTTAACATAATGGCGACTCCACGGATGCCAGAACCATAGCGAGCATCCAAAAGTCCCAAGCCTAGTCATCACTTTATCCTCCTGAGTCCTGGGTAAAAATCGAGTACACTCCCATAAAAGCCGATAGTCCTTTATAACACCATCAGGGTTAAGTCCTGTAAGTTCAGGACTTAACCCTGATGGTGTTATAAAGGACTATCGGCTTTTATGGGAGTGTACTCGATTGATAATTTAAATGGAGAACTATAGCACTGCTAAAGAAATTTGTAGGTCAAAGGAATTTTACGAATACGAAATGTGAACATAAAGCACGCTACAATACAATGTATTATTCTGCAATTTTCTAAACGTATGCAGAAATAGGGTTTTAATTTTCTTCTTAGGCGTAAGCTCTTGGCAGAGCTGTCGTGATCACCCTTGCGGTTTTGCGGTGGCACGTTGTACTACTCTCCTTCAATTCTCTCTGGCCTGAGCGTTGTGAGCACATTCGTTGACCGGGGCATTTGTAAGCGATTTAATTTGGTCCGTCCATCTCATTGGTGAACGGCCTCGCGATCTGGAGCCATTGACTCGGCCCTGGACGACCGGTCTGGGTTTTAATTTATGTGTACTTAAATTGCTGTAGCTACCAAATGTTATTAACACCTGAGGTGATACCAGCGCAATACCAATTTTGTTACTAATAATTGCGGATAATTAAGTTTTTATTAAAATATCTTATATTTACGTGAAAATAAGTAAATAATATTGTTTCTATAAATTAAAGAATTAAAATTACCAATAAATAAGATATCTAAACGTCTGTTATTAGAAAATAAAGATTTACTATTGCAAGAACATTTCATTGTTGTGGTAATATTTTCGTAGATTCTTTGGCCTCGAACTCCAATTAGTGGTTTAGGCAGGGTGTAAGAGCGCTCGTACACATGTAAGTTCTTACGTAAGTTATAGGGACGGAGCTATACTAAGGAATGAGAGGTGAATATCACTATCTCATTCCTTAGTATAGCCCCGTCCCTATAGTTTACGTAAAAACTTACAGGTGTACAGCTGGCCTAATGTGAGTTATTACGTAAGTTGTAGGGATGGGATGGAGCTATACTAAGGAATGACAGATTATCTCTATCGCATTCCATAGAATAGTTCAGTCCCTATAAATTACGTAAGCACTTACAGGGTCGCGTTTTATAAGTTACATTTTACAATTTTGCTGTTTGCCTCTCTAACGCACGCACATAATTATTGGCATGAAAGAGAGGCAAACGTAAAACGGAACCCTTATAGATTCGTCATGTCCGTCTGTCACAGTCGATTTACTCGGAAACTATAAAATAATGCTACAGGAATATTTTTTTTAAGAATATGTGTTGTTTAAACCGCTACAGAATCATGATACTAAATTGTAAAAAATATAATTGGGGTTGGACCCTCCATACATGTAACTGAGGGATAGCAAAATTTTTATTTAAGCGAACCGTTTTCGAGACATCAGCTCTCAAAGTCTGAAAAATGTGTCCCCCTCTATTTTTTAAACTACGCGGTATAAAAATAAAAATAAATATGTTATGCACATTAATAAACGCTATCAACGATTTTTGGTTTGATTAAATTATCTCTTATAGTTTTTGAGGTAGGTTGATTTAACTGTTTTTTTTATGATATAAATTGATAATGGTACGGAACCCTTCGCGCGCAAGTCTTACTCGCTCTTGGCCGGTTTTTTATGTCATGTACAGGGTTGGGCGGATTAACTGTCCTATTGAAAAACATTCGTTTATCTGCTTTTCATACCCTGTATGTCATTTTAAATCGTCGATTTAATCAGCTTCATGGATTCCAAAACTCATTCTCATAACATTTAGTTGTATATATTTTTAAGAACAAATGTAAAAAGTGGTGTTGTTGGATAATGGTGCAGCGAGCATTAAAAATCGGGCGACATTATCAACTGACCATAAATGTAAATATCAACGTATGTTTTAATACTGCACACCATCAATCGCTTCAAGGAGTCCTTTGCTTCCAAAATCAAGCTGAAATTGGGTAAGATTTAAATGATTTGAGTCAACAAAGTACCAATAAGCACCCATGGGCAATTTTTACGAAAATGTGCTTCTTATTATATAATCTTCGATAAAATTATTAAATTGAAGAGGGGTTAATATTTTGCGCACTGCAAAATAATCACAAAATGTGAGGCCCTTATAAAACAGATAATTTATATATGTGCCCTCTCTCTTTAAAAAATATAAGAGTTAAATACAAAAAGTCAAATAAGCGGCACGATGGTCATTTTTCAAAGAAAATGCATTTTCATTGCAAGAGTTTGGTAAATGCCAGATTGATAATGGGTATAGTGTTTTATTAAGAACTAGAAAGGAAGGTATTTTAGTTATAAATTTATTCCAAAAAGTTAATCAATCAGGGTACAATATGATAAGAAGAAATACCAAGTTATAGCCAAAATTATGAGGCTAATATTTACCTAGCAAAGTACATTAAATCTTTAGATAACTGAAATGCTACAAACATTTCCATATACAAATCAATGCAGAGTTTTATTGAGACGGGTTTAGGCTAAGATTCAAGTTTGTACTAGGGTTAGATAACCTAATATGACATCACATGGCAGATAAGGTAGTGCGCGCCGGATGAAATTCCTTATACGACATAATGCTTAAAATAATACATGTTAAAGGGGAGTTTATCAAATTTATCAATTGCTGCGGTAAAATATAGAATGTTTCTGATGTAAATAACACCAAGATTAGTAGTATTGTTTTGTTTTTAAACTTTTATACCACTTTTTAACTAGGACACTTAATCCGCCCAACCCTGTAGTATGTTAGTTGTAAGCCGAGTCTTTTGCGGGATTTTTCTCGGCTCAGTGGTGTAGGGCTAGAACCGGAAGTAGATTATATTTTTGAAAGCTGTTATTGCATGGGCACGATGATTCAAAAGTGCTTGTTACTATGCCTACTAATAAATAATCTTTCGACTTTCAATTTACAATAGGTAGGCTATGCCAAACAAAAATTATCAAGATACCTAGTCTATTATTTCGCGATTCATTATAATCATGGCAAATCAATACCGCTAAAAATCGATTGCAACCCACTAAACAATGTGGAAGTGTAGCCAGCTGCAAAAACGGCAATTCATCAGAAGCCGGCAGCGACAAGGAAAAGTGAACACGACACGATTAGCATCGAATTAATTTTCTAGTCTGAATTCTGTGCTATTGTGATTCCAATATAAAACTTACTGTAGCCTGTTTCACTTTGCCCGAATAAAATATAATTATATCCGTCAGATAAATGTTGGCTGTTTATTAGTAAATAAATAATTTTGTTAGTGAAGGTACCCAATAAAAATTGTAAATAAAGCAAAAAAAAAATTAAGACACGCTTTATTTATGCAATTGAAAATGAAAAAAAATAAAGAATAATTATACAAAATACCCACCCCAACTCCTCCTGCGGGTGTCGTAAGAGTCGACTAAGGGATTGAAGTGTCACTGACCATTTTACAAGATTGATGATGGGCAGCAGCGTCATTATAGTGGACACATTAATGCTGGCGGCATGGCCATGCTGAATCCCGCTTGACAATTTGTATATTTAATTTAGTCTTTTTAATTTGCTGCAATAAAACTAGCATCCAATTTTTTCGCCTTATATAATTTTTTTAAGCATTAATGAGACAGTTCCATTTATGCAATATGATATTATGTGCAGTCAAAGACAAAATAAGGTGTACACAAAAATTCTCAAAAATATGTCCCACTGCACTCTAATTCTGTGTAATAAGAACGTCGTAACGTATTTATGATCAGATTCTTTCGGTATTTATTTTTGCGCTTGACTGTATCTATCGACTTTTGTGGACTAATAAATTTTAAATAAATAAATTTTGGATTTTAGCTATTCTGTGCAAACGTCATTATACAGGGTGTAAGTCTAATATGACATACCTGGGATAACTCGGGGCATTTATACGAAAGTGATGTAGCAAAATATTTTATCGACTAAAAATATATCGATATTACTGTGAATGACAACATCAAAATGTTATTCGTCTTAAATAAATATTAGGTATTTACTCCTAAAAAAATTATTTAAACGGGTATTTACGCGTTTATTTTAAAATAGTTTGCAAAATATACAATCAATATTAAAATATCAATATGTAAATTGCCATTTTGATTAAACTGATATCTGCATACTTTTACTAACTGAAGAGGCCCGATATCAGATATGACATCGAACCTCTGTACCTACTGTAATCGAGAATGTTCAACATCTTTTATTATAATTATATCGACATCTTTTTAATCGATATCAAATCCCTATAACTTGCCCCCAGTTATCCCAGGTATGAATATGACCGAAGCTCTTAACGGCAGATAGTTTAGGACATAATAAGTACATTATGATAACTTCTACTTAAAATTAGACCAACAAAATTATCTATACGAAATGTAGATCAACACACTCAAGTTAAACGCTCGTTAACAGCTACTTTCAAAAGCAGATGACATAACTGCTATATCAATATCAACAAATGCTGCTCCGAAAATGTAAAACAAAACTGAGGGTCATAATTAAAAGTGTAACTTTAAAAAAAACTCGTAATCCATGATTACGCTGATGAACCCAATGCCTGGTTTAATTTATCGTCCGTATTAGATTTACACACTGTATTATTCTGTCATGTTGATTTTATATATTTTTACGATTGATTGGATGAAGTATTTTAACAGACTTCGAAAAAGGAGGAGTTTCTCAATTGAACTGTTTTTTTTTTAGTTTTTCTCTAAGTATCTGTATGTTACTCGATCGATGTCTCCGAGAATCGTGAACCGATTTTTATTTATTTTTAAATCGAACGTGTATAACCCCGAGATGGTGCCGTTGGCACCAAGTCGGGGTCTGATGATGGGATCTTGGAGACATCGTTGGAAGTCTTTTTTTTAAATTTGGATATAATCTATTGCAACATTGCGACAGTCTAGGACCATAGGACAGGGATCGGATACCGGTTTTTTCTCCATACAAAAGAACGGTTCGAATCCCGTTCTTTTTTGTCCTTCGGTATATATTTTTTGTTAATGGAGTAATTTGAAAATACGGCGTTTATAATTACATAAGATGTTGACTATTACGTAAAAAGTGTAAAACACCGTTTCTAAAAAACCGGTTCCGATCCCTGTCATAGGATATTAATATTTCGCTGTAGCATAAAGGTGCATTTAGACCAAACGAGTATTCGCTCATTCTATCCTCTACGAAATTCGTGCGTTATACACAAAACGTGATTCGTCGAAATTCGTTGATTTCGTAGAGTGGGGGATAGAATGAGCGAATGCTCGTTTGGTCTAAATGCACTTTTACGGGAAAATAAACTGGAAGTCAGCAGTTGTTTGAAAACTCATGAGGAAAGTAAAAGAGATAATTGTTAAGTATAAAAACGTATAATAAAGCATTGATTAACATCACTTCCTTTTTTACGCTACTGTACTCTACAACAATAAAAACTATAATAAGATCAGTTATTATTACGATAAAGACACTGATAATTTAGCTAAGGAAATATTATTTAGTCTACTTACAAGTTATCAGTCATTTCTTTGAGTTAGTATTACGGTTAGGGGGCTATTTCTCGAAAGCTTGTAATTTGTAATACCAGTGGAAAACTTTATTTGATCAATCCTGTTAAAAAGAGACTTTCACTTTCCACTTGTATTATACCATTTGTCAGTAGAATCCAAAATAATGTAAACAAACCTAAAACTTGCATTATTACATAATCATGCACTTTTAGAACACACTCTTGGTTTTATTGCACTTAAAACCTTAAACTTTCAGTTCACATACATTTTTAGTTTAAGTTATTGATATTTATTAGTAAAATAAATCCTCGAACATGTTACACGATATGTGTCAAAGACGTCAAATGCTATGGAAGCCTGGAAGGTCAGCCATATTTTTTTACATTTTGTTTTGGATTCTCCTGACATGCTCCTGACGAATGTATACAATACCTACAATTACAAGTTACAAGCTTTCCAGAAACGGGCCCTAGGGAGTATGTAATTACACTCCTCGCGATGACAGTGATGCAAAATGTATGTCAGTTTAGATCATCGTTCACATGAGAAGTATAGAATGTAGATATTTAAATCTAAGACTAGGCAAATATCGTTAAATGCATACATTTACATTAAGTCTTAAATTATTTGTAAACACTAGAAACAATACATGTTTGAAATGTTATGAAAATTCGTTTACGTTGAAATTTATGTACAACCTAGCAAAAATAATTGATAATTAGACCCCGGTATCGGAGGTGCAAAATGGTAGCTGTCAAGTTCTTAGGGATGGGGTAAAAATATTTGTGATGTCGATAATTAAAGTTACATATCGATAATTTTTCTTTACCATAATAATAAGCTAAGACTTTAATTTAACGCACCTATTTACAAAATAAACTAATACTATATAATTACAAAATCAACATGTATTAAAAAATGTTTATTTAATGTTATGTAACATCGCCATACTTTTTATTGAGGCAATTGTCGATGAACCTTCTGAAGTTTGGGTTTTCCAATTTGATCCAAAGTATGTAACAACTGACGAAAAACTTAAGCAGATCTCGGTTACAGTTTAATTGGTTTTAATTTTTTTTCTTTTTTTATGAGTGTTTTCATATAAGATTGAGTTGCAATGCAAGATATGCAAGATTTATTAAATAATCAATATTAGTGGAACATACGTTGTTGAATGTGCTTTTTTATATTCCAACATCTGGAAATGATGTGTATTCTGCAAATTGTATATTAAATGTTTTTCATTCTTTTTTGAAGTTCAGGGTGTTCAGCAAGAAGTGACTCCACTTTCTATTGTATAAAATATTTTAGGTGAATAGACTCGTAACCACGGCTAAATAATCGAAGACATCGTTGTAAGATGACTTTGACTATCTATTGACATAAATAATTTATTATAAGTATTTAATATCTCAAAAGTTTTTATTCAATGTTGTGCAACTCGAAACATAATAAATGTAATATCAACCAGAGATTTGTATTGTAATAGTAATGATTTATAATTATATTAAATGTTAATTATTATCATAGATCCCAAAACAAGGGATACAAATAAATGGTCCTTGTACATGAAAGAAATAATTGTACAAAAAATCGAGTATTAAATGTTAATTATTATCATAGATCCCGAAAAAAGGTATGCAAATAAATGGTCCTTGAACAGTAGGGTTCAAAATTGCATGGACAGTTTATGAATGAATTCATTCATAAATTGTCCATGTTGTTGAATTGTTCAAAATTGCATGGACAGTTTATGAATGAATTCATTCATAAATTGTCCATGCAATTCTGAACGCCACTGTACATAAAAAAAAAATTGTACAAAAAATCGAGTATCGATATCGACATCACAAAATGTGTTTACCTATCCCTAAGTAAGATAAGAACTTGACAGCTATCATTTTGCACCTCCGATACCGGGGTCTATTGATAATACTAAAAAGTGGCAACATCGTCATGTTTTCCTGTTGTCATGCCGCAAACTTCGAAATCCACTAAATTCGAGGATTTGTCTGTGTCAATCCAAACGTAGGGGACATTAGAATTAAGAATTGCAAGCCTTAATAAAATTAGAATGTCATATCCTTTTATGTTATTTGAAAAGAAAGATACCTACCTACCACAGTGTTGTCACTTTACAATGTCTACTCGTTTTTCGTAGATGTATGTTAAGCCTACTTTTAAATATTTACATTTTGGTATTAGTTATTACTGAGATTAATATAAATATAATAAAATAACGGTTAACAACTCTTAATTTTGCAATCTTAACTAACTGTCAAGATCACATTGTTAAAGGTTATTAGTGTCGACTTTCCTAATTACAAATACAACTCTAGATAATTTTAGTCCCATAATTTCCTATTGAATATTCGGCCATCATGAACCATCCTGTCCTCAGCACGGAATACAATTTACATTATTAAACCGCTCAGTTATTTCGTGCGATAATCGCAGTGTTAATCACGTTATTTTGAATTTATCAATTTTCAGCTCTATAACGCAGCCATGACAAACCCATCGCGTTGATAGCATGCGTCTAACGCAGGGAAACGCTGCGATTCCCGCACAAAACAACCGTGCTCATACAATATTCCGTGGTCAATAGAGTCGCTAAACAGTAAGCAGCTAAAATAATACACCAAGCACACACTTACACTTTTTTAAGATTTAAACACTGCAGTCACATCGCATGCTACTCCGGAGTCACTACACGCAAGCATTTACAAGCAGGCAAAACACTTCAGGAAACACTTCCTATTAAGATCGAATACAATTTACAACACGAATCTTGTAGTTCCCGTTTATCCTGATCTGCGATCCCTAACCACCCTATATTTATGCACCCTTAGAATCACGGGCTTGTGTTTTTGAGGCCTCTTCGCATTCCTTTTCTTCAACGGCCTCTTTGAGTACGTATATCCTCCATTCTCGCTCGGCCTCGCATACAATATTGTAGGCTTTTCCTCCGTCGAGTGCTTAGCTTCTTCAACATACGGTTTCGTATATTCTGCAGAGCGATACGGCTGCTCCAGTGTATACGGTTTTGGATATTCCACGGGGATCGGCTTTACATATTCAACTGGATACGGTTTCACGTATTCTATCGGGTAGGGCTTAATGTATTCTAGGTAAGGTTTCGGGTATTCCACAGGATACGGCTTAGGGTATTCTATAGACGAGTAGTGTTTCGGGTATTCTGGGAACTTTGGCAGGTACGGTTTTTGGTATTCTTCGTATGGTTTCTTTAAGAATTCGTAAGGTTTTTGGTAATCTTCATACGGTTTCTTCAGGTATTCGAGTTTTTTGTAGTCCTCGTAGCTTTTGTACGGGCTAGGAGTTGGGTAGTCATTTGGGATGTGATTGTAGTCTGGTTTGGCGTAGGCTTGCTTGATGGAGGTTGCGACGGCTTGTTGGAGCTGCTTGGCTTGTTCTAGAGGGTTCTCTGAGAGGACAGCTATGATGGGTACCGGGCTGCCTAGGGGGATGGCGGCGAAGGCGACAGGCTCGTATTCCTGGATGAACTCGTTGGCGTAGGGGTCGAAGGCGTCACTGCGGGCCTTGAGCGACTCCTGGAGGGGTGAGAGCTTGGCCTGCGGACGAGGCTCTGCGCAGGCGACGCATAGCGCGAGGAGGGCTAACGACCACTGTAATTAAACCAAAACGTTAGGTAATATACCCAGTGAACGGATCCATTTTTAGATAAAGTTGTCATTATTAGAATGATACAACCGAGGCAAAACAATGCATGTGCGACGCAGATACACAGATACAATAGGAATTCGATGTTCGCTGTTTTAAAAAAAGTAATTTTGACCATAAAAATTGACACTATCAGGCCTATAGCGTAGGGTGATTTTTTTTTTGACATTCGCAAGGGAGTAAAGCATAAAATGTAAGTTCACAGTGCATCATATATTGATTCAAGATAGTTATTGTCTAGATTTCTCTGAATTCTAGCTAAAATCAAGTATACCTTAATTTCTCCTGTCCAAGTTTATAATAAGTTATCACAATATGTCTAAAGCGTTTACCAATTTAAAGTATGAACAATATAAGCATAAGTAGGCATATTAATGAAAAAAAAGGCAGTATAATGGGAACCCTTTCGCAGGAATCAGAGCTCGGGACCTAACAGGTGTACTATTTTTAGTTTCTCAATTGTTTTATACTCGTAATAAATGATTAAATAAATAACGAGAAATTATTCACTTCACTTTTCAAATGCACTTATCACTCTAACAATTTATTGTCTGCAGAAAATGTATTCTACATTATTCACATGTTCCATTAGGTATTCATGTTATACTGAGATATATATTTCTCCTTATAATTATTTCTTATCTTATGTTATGTTATAATCACTCACAGTGTCCATGTCGGTGTCCGCGGCGCGCGTCGTCGAGTGCGCTACTGGCGGCGCACGCGCATGGTTCCACGCAGAGCGCCCAGCCACCACCCGAGTATAGTGCCTGTTTCAGTCACGACAATGTTTTCAGGGGGCTACCATTTAGTTGAGGTACGATTGAGTTGAGGTTCGGTTTGTTTTTTTATAGTTTTTGATGGAACTGACACATCGCGAAATCAGCTTAGATTAGAGTCTGACCAGCATAAATTTGCACAAGTATTTTTTCGATGTTCTTTACATGGCAACAATTTTGCCTATCAATTAACCTGTTATTGTCAAACTGTCATTTAATTTGGTAGAGAATTTGTTGCCAGGTCACCTTTTTTTAAATTTACCGCATTTTTCTTGTGCAAAGTTATGCTGGTCAGACTCTAAGTCCTATACAAATTTGGAATACAGTAAAAGACACTATTATATTTTTTATGCATCAAATTGCTAGAAAAAGTGCAAAAACAGGGTATGAATTTTGATACGAAATTAACAGCCTATATCAGCACTGTAATGATAATGATTAAAGATAACAATAAGCAAAAATGTGAGCCACGTAATATATTATGTAATTATACATAGGAAAAACGAAAATCTCTAAATGTTTTGTATTTTTATTAAGGCCGCTAATAATCGTTTGTCCCTTTCGGTCTTAACAATGTGTCCATAAGAGCGAAAGGAACAAACAATTATTAGCGGCTTGTTAAGTTAACAAACGTTTATGAATAAGGGGGTAAGAAATCCACAAATTTCGGGGATTTTTATACATCAATCTAACGCCTTTGGTGGAGAGACAGAGACAAATCTCCGACTTCGGTGTTACCAACAACACCAAATAACTACCTATGCTGCGCTCCATCGCCCTCTGGCACCTTGAGTTTTGACTTAAGAACTTCAGTTAATGACCAGGTTTGTGCGCCGTAGGTTAAAGGTGCATTCAGACCAAACGAACATTCGCAATTCTAACCCCCCACTCTACGAAATTCGATCGTTACACAAAACGTGATTGGTTGATTTCGTAGAGCGGGGGATAGAACAGCAAATGTTCTTTTGGTTTGAAATCTGAATGCACCTTAAGACCACAGACTACTAAGAAGATACTACGTAGGACGGTAGGTGGGCAAGATACACAGTGGAAGGTCACTCTTCAACAGCGCTTTCATGGACCAGAAGCTCTTCCAAACATTATCGACACATCTGTTGATTTTCGCGGTCTGTCTGTTTTCGAAAGAAGCTATCTGGCTCAAGTAAATGTACTCATCGACATATTGTATATCCTGTCCGTCTATCGATTATACAGGGTGCTCGCGAGGAAACCGAAAGATTTTAACTATGCATTCTAGACATCAAAATAAACAAAAAATATTATGGCCTAATGTCAAATTCCACAAAAAAAATTGTTTTTCTTTTTTTTTTGACTTTTTGAATACTTTTTAACATTTCCAATACTTTTTATCATAACAACAATTTGAGATTTTTTTTATGTTTTTTTAGGGACAGGTTTTTTCGTCAGGTCTATTCTTATTTTTTGATTGTTAGGCAAAAGGTGTGGTAATATTAGAACACATTATGGTAGCATTGTAATCAAAAAGAAGTTTTATGACGAGTTACGTCGAAAAACTTCTTTCGAAAAAAGGTTAATTATCTCTGGAACCAAGCCGAATCCAGGAAATATTAAATAACATTAAATTAAATACTCTAAATATGCTCAGGAATTCAGCATTAAAATCTTTCCGTTTCCTCGTGAACACCCTGTAGAGTTCATCAACAAAATTACTTTCCTGATTGATTACCCATTAAAAGTCACTGTATATCATTCACCAGAAACATTTCCTCGTACAACACTCGACACAGTGATCCATTGCCGTTTGTAGGTACACTACGACCGAACTATGTGCACCCCGCTAGTACGCGGCGCAATGGACACGGGGTGCCAACTTAGATTGGCAACGATATAATTACTCAGTTTCACTTTATAGTTACTTCCTCTATGACATACTTGCAATGAATTCGTTACAGTGGCTCGTTTGGTCTGAATGCACCTTAAGTATGGTGCATTCAGACCAAACGAGCATTCGCTATTCTATCTCCCCACTCTACGAAATTCGATCGTTACACAAAACGTGATTCGTTGATTTCGTAGAGCGGGGGATAGAACAGCGAATGCTCTTTTGGTCTGAACTGAATGCACCTTTACTGGGTGAAATCCTTAACATGATACAAAATCATATTTTCTGGATCAACAGCTAACATTTACTATGGGAAAAAAGTTTCCACAAAGTCGGAGCGAGGGTGCTCTTACGGTGCCCAAGTGCCCATGAGGAAGGAGAAAAAAATCGACAGCGGATGTCTGACCAAATTTGAAGTTAAAAATGTCATATGAAGTTTTCTGGATTGAGTCTATTTTAATAGAAAATTTGATTTTTTCCTAAAACCGTTTTAGCCCGTTACGCTTTGATAAACGCATTTTAGGAAACGATTTTGTTACCATGTTGTCTTAGTCCTGTCACACTTAATTGACAGACATCAAATGAACAAAAAAAATCTTTAATTACCTAGCAAATGAGAAATAAAAACGTTTAAAGTGCATTTTTTGCGATAGTTTCATTAATAAAATCCTTTTTTTGTGTATTGAGGCATTCAAAACATCAAAAAAAAACTAAAAAAAAAATTTTTTTTTGCAGATTTGACCAAAACTCACTTAACATTTTTTGCTTCTTTTTGTCTCAGGAATATGCTGTTAAAATTTTTCCCTTTCCTCACGGGCACCTTGTATACCTGGGCAGGCCTCTATTGCCAGTGTTGGAGTGAATGCTTAGATATTTTTGAGCACCGTGGCCGCTTCGATATATTTGCGCGACTATACAAGAGCGTAATCTACAATAGAATTGTAAGTAGGTAGGTACTTAATTGGATTCGCGTCTTAATTTTTTATTTCGAGTTTATTTTTATTGCAAATTAATTATCACATGTTTATACAGGATGTCCTTAGCCACTGGACAAGGCGAAAATGTACTGCACCATCTGTACTAAAAACGAATTATTCCTTGCTCTATTTACCACCTGTTTTCGAATCGATTACGTATCTACAGATCGGAAGACTTTTTTGGCGATTATTCGGATTATATCAGCAGTCGATCGTTACGATGCCGATGATAATCCTTCCGTCAGGAGCGGAAGGAAATGTCTTCCATCTATAATCACTGTCCTGAAACGGATGTAACGTAACAACTCGTCTGTATTTCCATATCCATACACATCACATCATCAGTCTATCTCAGTCCACTAACCAGACATTCAGACATTTACATTTACAAATCTGTACAATTTATATAATTAAATATTAAAATAAATTTATTTACATTTTATTTTTAAGGTCGCATTTAAGGCCGAGCCACATCGAATGCGAGTGCGTGGCGTGCGCGTAGCAGCGTATGAAATGTCATATTAGATGGCACATCGCTTGCGTGGCGCGCACGTGCTGCACTCGCAATCGGTGTGGCTCGGTCTTTAACGTGTATTTATTTCCCCGGTCTCCACGAATGTGGATGAACTTGACACTGGCGTAACAATGGACACGTAACTGACCATTACCACGAGTGTGCAACGAATAGTCCTCGACTACGTACAGTCAAGTGCAAAAATAAGTATCGAAAGAATCCGTTCATAAATATGTTACGACGTTCTTATTACACAGAATTAGAGTGCACTGGGACATATTTTTGAACGTTTTTGTATACCCCTTATTTTGTCTTCGACTGTACCTGCTTTCGAGTCCTTTTAATGTGAGTATAATGTGTTGAGTAGGAATATATGAGTGCAAGCGAGGGAAATAAAATAGTACACTACGAGTTACGTTACGACACAAGTGCGAAAAACATGAAATTATATATATATATAATTTCATAATATCGTATATATATATTTATATATATATGTATATATACCATATTTTAAACATCGCCAATCGTTTCGAATTTCCTTTCTGCACGTGTCTCGTACGACGTTTTTTTAGTACAGATACAGATGGCCCTCCGAAGTTTTGGATCTGACGTAAAATGAGCCACTTCGTGCACTAGCGTCTAAAAAAATAATTACGTAGCCGAGAAAGTTTACGCTGCCAGTAAGGACACTGTTTACACTGTAGAAGTACCAAGTACCAAGTATCGGTAACGTTACGTTTCGCTCGATACGTAAAGCAGGCCATCACGATCGCTCACAACATATCAGTGCGAGCGCGATATAATGCATTACGTATCGAATAAAACCTAACGTATCCTTTACTTTCCTACTCATGATACGGTTACTAGACATACCATGAGCTGCCGTCGCATTATTCACGCAGACTTACTTTCTGTCCGGTTCGATCGCATCCATACGCGAGTACGAGCGGAATGGTTACTTACAGTAGCCGTATCATGAGTTGGAAAGTAATGGATACGTTAGATCTTACTCGATTATGTAAACGCATTATATCGCGTTATAGACCAAACAAGGATTCGCTCATTCTATCCCGCACTCTACGAAATCAACGAATATTTTATTTTGTGTAACGAACGAATTTCGTAGAGTCGGGGACAGAATGAACGAATGCTCGTTTGGTCTAAACTAAATGCACCTTTACGCGGGATGGATAGAAAGTAAACGCGCGTTAATTAGGTTGCGGAATCTCATGGTAGGGCTACAACTCATGGTAAGCACATTGGTCCTCATTAAGAAAACCGCACGTTTTGTTACAGGCCCAGTTTTACGCAGTTGCGTTAGGTCCATTGCTTGCGTACGTGCGACACAAATACATCTCATTCTTGTCCTGTGATCATTCACAGGACAGGATTCATTCATTCATTCTCATGATTAAATCATTCAGAAGATTCTCATTTCTTTGATCGTTGCTAGGCAATTCTTAAAAAGTTGTAACATTTGGATGTCGTCTTAGATACTGGTAAAAATTTATAGGCCGGTAGAACCAATAATGCTGCGGTCCACCATATCATCCACCATATTTCCCAAAATGTCATATGAAGTTAGTATGGGATTTTCCTTTTAATTTACTTATTTATTTAAACTTTATTGCACAAAAGAACAGCTTAATGTACAAAAGACGAACTTAATGCTATGAGGCATTCTCTACCAGTCAACTTTAAGGCAAAGCAGAAAAGATTGTAGGCGTTGCATTTGGAAAAACGTAGTAAACTATTAATACATACCTATGACATACATACATAAATACAATTTATAATTACTTCTATTATATTTATTATTCTTATTTTTAATCAATTTATTCGTACGTACGTACGTAACTTTTTTGTTTGTAAAATACAATTTTACATTTTTCAAATACAGTGTTACTATTTATTTTTAGAAACTTCATATCACAATAATATAGTACATTTCGATACAAGTGCAAACAAAAATCTTTTCGACGAGGGTCAAAGTTGGAGCCTGAGTCAAAATAGTACATTACGACTCAAGTGCGAAAAACATGAAATTCGACACGAGTTACGAATTTCGTTTTTGCACGTGTCTCGTACGACGTTTTTTAGTACAGATGGCCCTCCGAAGTTTTGGACCTGACGTAAAATGACCCACTTCTCGCACTAGAGCCTAAAAAGTAAACATCTGTACTCTGTAGTCTGTACTAAAAAGACGTTTTTAACTCGTGTCGGTTTAAAATCGGTCGTGTTTTAAAACATCGCCACTCGTTTCGAATTTCGTGTTTTTCGCACTTCTGTCGTAATGTACTATTATACACGTGTATCGAACGACTTTTTTCATAACAAGTGCCTTAAAAAGAGGAATTTACTCACGCGAAGCGTGCGCAAAGTTTACTTTTCCGCACTAGTTAGGAAAAATACATATCACCTCCTAACGCGTCCATGCGCACAGGGTACGGAGAGGCCTATGTCCATCAGTGGACTTAAATAGGCTGATGTATGTATAACACGCTTAATGTTATAATTATCAGGCCGTACCTCAACTCTTTCCCAATCGTACATGAACTTACTCCTAAAAGCGACCCTAAGGTATACGACATGTTTTACAAAATGGCCGACGATGCGTCACTACATATATATAAGGAATCCTCAAGATGTCCCAAGTATCAGTAGCTTACAGTCCTTTGACGAATACAACATGAAATCTTTCGTAAGTGTCGATTAAGATCATACAGTGATTACAACTTAGTGACAAACAAAGTTGTTGCAGCATAAAATAATTTGTGTGCTCTAAAAAGTGCAAAGTTAAGGTGCAGTTGGGTAATTCCGAACGTCAGGATGCTTAGCCAAGTTGCCAATCGCTAACGCTTAGTAGCGTATCGTAGTTTTCCCCCTCCCTATATTGTATAAGGTATATTTATATATTGTATATTTGTATAAGGTACCGTGCCTCCTTCAAAGGACAAAGTAGCACATTGTAACGAATAGAAACTTCGACAAAAATTATGCCACCAACATTAGGCGGTTGAAACGCTCAGATATTCACCCATGAAAATGTAAGTTCCGAACCCGGTTTGGGGCAGGCAGGATCCCAATTTCTCTCATTACATTAAAACGTAATTTTCGAGGACTATGTGACTAATTATAATTGTCTCTGTCGCTCAGAGGTGAATTCTCGAAATTTGCGGATTTCGAAGTTCGCGGTAGGGCCGCTGTGCCTAGTAATGGAATGTATGTAGATATATGCTAAAATAATATTATACGGGGTGACATTTACTGGAATTTAAATCGTTCTATGTATTGCTACCTCTATGAATAAGTAAAAATTTAAATAATACCTCGAGAGTTAATAAAATTAGACATAGGTTATGTTTTCTTAGTCTTTCTTAGTTTCGAATTACACAAAAGGTAATTCAAATGAATGATTAAACTCCTTAATCACCCTATTATTTATTATATTTTGCTGACTCCCAAGGCATTTAATTAGTTAGAAAAATACACAACGATTTACAAGGAATTGAAATTCCACCCTGTAAGTATACCTAACTGTATTTCCCCAGGTTTGCATCGTTCTCCTAGCAGCCACAACCTTGGCGGCCCCGGGCTACCACCACGGCTGGTCCTCGCTGGATCTCCACGACCACAGCGACTACCACGAACACTTGCACAGCTACACACCGCACAAGATCGTGCATGTGCACGAGCCTAGGGTAAAGTCAGACACAATTTTTATCTTCACCGTATCTCTGTCCACTGCTGGACTCTCCTAATCCCTAAATTAGGTGGTAAATCCAAATAATTGCCACGTCTAGGCAAGCGGATTGGCAATCGCAGTTAGTGATAGATGAAAGAGCATGTCTAGTCGATTCAAATTACAGAAGAAAAAACCATCTTACTTTTAACAGAATAAGGTGTGAATTTGCCCAGGTTTTTTTAAGCACTTGACATATTTTTTCCGTGGACTTTTCAAATGTATTGAAATTAAAAGAATTGCGCTATAGTGCAAAAAAACAAATTTGTAAGAAATTGCTTTTCATTTAGGAAAAAGTCGTTTAGTTGAATTTTTAAGTAGGTACCTAATAAAGAAAAGGTTTTCGAGATAAAGATAAAATCAAGCTAAATAATAATTTTGAACGTTTCTAAAGGATTGGAAGAACATACCTAGTACCTACCTATCGTATCAACATTAGTCACTTATTTCAGAAAATCGGATCATAATCCGTAAACATTTAAGTGTAATAATATAATATCTTTGGTGGACCAATGACCTGGTGAAGGTCGCAGGAGTCCGCTGGATGCGAATGGCGCAGGACCGATCATTGTGGCAATCTTTGAGGGAGGCCTATGTTCAGCAGTGGACGTCTTTCGGCTGATATGATGACGATGATAATGATGAATATAATCTATTTATTTAACTGTATGTCTCTAAAATTCTTAAATCCCTAGCGTAGGTTTACTTAGATTGTAACAAATAAAATGTGGAGTGCGAGTAATTGTAGTAATCGAGTGAGTGTACCTATTTCATGATTTTTGGTACAGCTAGAAGAAAAATAACATGTTAAAACATAACATTCAAATTGATGTGAGTAAAAGGTATAAATTATGTAATCATAATCATTATCATTTATTCGTAAAACATAGGTAGGTAGGTACATAAATTTGATCTTAATAATATAGCTTGTTGAGAATCATATCACAATGTATGTATGGTGACTATGGTGAGCAACTTTAAAATCGCGAAACCACAACATAAAAATAATGTGACTTATTAATTTCGTTGGCATTTTTTAATTATGGTTGTTTTGTTAATGATTCCCCAGGTCGTGTCAGTGAAGAAAATCGTCACCATCCCAAAACTGGTCTCCGTACCCAAGGTGGTATCCGTGTCGCGGATCGTGGAGGAGCCCCACATCCACATCGGGTCCCACTACTCCCACAGCTACTCCCACGGGTGGTGGTGAACGTTTCAATAGATAATTTAATAATGCTACCAAATATACCTCTACATATTGTTTCATACAAAGTTTGTTTTTCTTCCCTTTTTAGGGTTCAGTAGTAAACTAGGAACTCGTAGTGTTCTCATGTCTATCAACACAACATCCTACACGAATCGATTAAGTAGGTACTTAGAGATTCCGTGAGTGGTGAAATAGTACATTACGACGCAAGTGCGAAAACATGAAAATCGAAACGAGTGGCGATTTTTTTTTTTTTATTTTTTTTTTTTATTTGAAATAGGGTTACTCAGGGCCACAGACTAGCCAAGGGCAGAGACGACACGAGTTACGAATTTCGTTTTTGCACGTGTCTCGTACGACATTTTTTAGTGCAGATGGCCCTCCGAAGTTTTGGACCTACTGTAAAATGACACACTTCTCGCACTAGAGCCTAAAAAATGCACCATCTGTACTAAAACATATTTTTAGTACAGATGGTGAAAAAATATTTTTTATAAAAATTTGTCGATTTACTCCACAACAAGTCACATCACATATACAGAGTGTTTCCTGAGTCACTGTAACAATACACACACCGTATAAGTATAAGCCATACTGAGCAATGACATTTTGTATGGGAATGTGATTTTTTTTACGATTTTTTCGTTGGTCTTATACTAAAAGTTGTTCATCAGTATGACTTATATTTATAATTATACAGAATGATTTTTTGTCCCCCGGCCAAATTTTAGAGGGTTAAATTCGGAGGTCATGTTGATATCCGATTCGAGAAAAAAAATCCGATATTCCATACATTTCCGCCTACTAATATCACAGCGTTTCTATGGAACGTCAGGTTTTTTCTCGGATCACATGTCGGTCTCATAGTAAAAGCTGCCCTGCTAAGCATAATAGCGATATCTAAAAATAAAATTTAATGCAAACATGCACTTAAAATAGCTGACGATTCCATTCCCAAATGCCTCTATTTTTGAGATATCGCTATTTCGCTTAGCAGAGCAGAAAGTTCATCAATAGGACCTGAAAATTAACCCCCTAAAGTTTGGTCGGTGAATAAAAATCACCCTGTATATGGTGCGCGAGGTTATTTAAGTGACTCAGGAAATACCCTAATGTAGCAAATGAAGCAATGGGTTACGCGATATCTGTGTCCTTCGTGAAGCGTATTACATCTGTGATAAACCTATCAATGCCACCGAACGCAACGGTTGCATAAATCTATACCGATCACTTTAAATTGGCGAATGGAATGTCGAATGTATCATCGCGATTTGACGGCCTCCAAATGTCCGTCCATTGACCGTGTGGTGACGGCAGTAAGAATACATTTGTCACTGGGCAATTCTTCCCGTGGGTGTCGTAAGAGTCAAAGGGATGGAAGTGTCACTGACCATGTTTGATAGAAATCATAGTGGACATATTACTGCGATCGCCAATCCGCTTGCCCAGCGTGGCGATTATGGGCATTTACCTCCTAATGCGTCTATACGCATAGTTAATAGGAGAGGCCTACGTCCAGCATCTAACATAGGCTGATGATGATGATGATGATGATGATGATGATGATAGTTATCATATCTCACGAAAGTTTAAATTCAATTGTGTTTGTTTAATTGTCGTGTCGTTTATTTCCTTACCTTCCTATCATTTCCTCAAAACCAAGAACGTTTCAACATGTGGAAATGGCTAGTTAATTAACTAAAACAAGGTTACATTTTATAACTCTATTTAGGTTTAACTAGCTGTTAACTGTAACTGTCTATGTAATTGCAATAATAGTGGTTGGTTGAGGTTTAATCTAACCACTAATAGGGTAGCGTAATCTATGTAATTTTAATAATTTTGTTCGTTTACCTCTTTAGGTAGTTCTTTTTGAAGGCCATAATACTATCAAATGGGATTTAATTAATTTTCATCCAAAGAATACTACTTAACTTCTAACCCCGTACATTCTATAATCTACATACACATTTTTTTAACATCCTGGAAAGGTTATCTGCAATAAAAATAATTATTGTCTGAAAAAAAAAACTTTTTATTGGGATCCTTAAACACACTGCCGGATTTCATAAAAAAATCATCTCCCATTTACGATACGGAATGGGCCCTTAAACGGATCACCAGTATTTCACTAACACCCTGTATAAGTATTATGTTATTGAATTATTATTTGCTGGTATATGACTAACTAGTCGGTTCAACGCATCAACCGATGATGTATAGATACCAATCATCAGTGAAATCTAAAAAAAAAAACAAAAACTTGCATTATTGCATAATCACGCACTTTTAGAACACAGCCTTGGTTTTATTACCAACTTAAAATCAAAAACCCTGAGTTCACATACATTTTTAGTTAAAATGATTAATATTTTAGTAAGTATTAATTAACGTAAAAATATATTCTGCGAACGTGTTTTACGATGTGTCAAATACGTTAAATGGTATGGAGCACAGATAAAATATAGGGAAGATTCCGTGTATTAAGACATACATGAACAAACTATTGTCATCCTTCACCCCATCTCAAGACGTATTCCATAAGGAAAAAGAGACAAATAAAGTAGCTCTACTTGGACGTGAACTCCATCAACGACTCCATTTTCTTGAACAATGCTACCAACCTGACTAGATAACATGTCATTACTATTAGTGATGTCCAGTCTTCAATCGTATACTTTTATCGTCAATAATAATATTTTTACCAAATTAGGTAGCGAATACAGTAGGAATAAACCTTATTTCCTACTCAAAATCACGATCTTCTTCGATCGTGATTTCAAAATCTACATTTTAGGATAAAAATAAAATCACAAAGTTAACGAAATATTTTCTTTAATTAAAATGTCATAATGAGGGTTTCCTAAAACGTATGCCACTAGTTGGCGCCACTTAGCCGTAAGGTCCCGCTAAGAAACACAATTATCTAGCCCCAAAGAAAGACTAAGTAAATGTTTTTTTTTTTTTTTTAATAAAGTTTAAATTTTTTTATGTATTTTTTTTAACTCATACAAAATATTTAAACCAGAAACTATAAACATAGAATTTAGACAAGTTTCTGGACCTGCTCCCGCCCTGGTGATTTCAGAAAACTCTCATTATAACATGTTTTATGGACTTATCATTCCTTAAATAAAGCATACCTAACAATTTTGGTATGATGGCTTCTTTATAATTAAATTAATCAGTCTACACAAGTATCACATGAGCGTCATTATTAAACTAAACTTAATTTACTTGCTGGTTGACATGACATTGGATGATTACCAAATATGGTGGGTAGTACGTCAGAATGTAATCACTTATGCGCGTACCCTTGCCTGAAACAACAGCTTAAAATTGTGCGGAGCATATTTTTGAATACTCTTTAGGGTACCAGTCGTCTGCCTTTTTGATATTTTTGACCCATAATAGCCTTTGTTCAGTGTCCAGTGGAAACCTGTTGGACATTAAAAACATCGATTCATTTTTGAGTAGACTATCAATACATTTATCGATATCACGATCGGTGTCTTAAGTACCACACTATGCGATACAAATGTTTGAATCCCACTATTTATAATTACATTACGAATGTAAATACAAATGGTTTAATCACAAAACTACACATATGTATCCGACAACAAATATTGAATAAGATTTTCAGTTACTTTTACCTTAATAAGGTTCGAAATCTTAAAATTCAAGTCAAAACTAAATTGCCGGTGAAACGTAATGTCTTTATTTTGTTCATTCAGGTAACCCTGGCGGTTTTTACACCCTGGAACCACACAAGTCATCACTTTTATCACATTCCGTGCACTTATCGAACAGAAATATACATGAAAAGCTTTATTTTAATCACTTTTACTATTTGCGGTTTAGGTGCACTAGTATAGCCAAACAAAGATCGTTGACAGGCATTGCCGGCGTCACCCACAGATAAAATAGACTTGGTCTATCAATTTTATATGTCTATGGTATGGAGTCTCAGCCATATTTAGGTACTTTATTTTTTTTTAATTCTACAGATGGAACAAATGGTGGAGGATAAAAAGACAGCGGTTAAATTAAAAATAATATATTAAATTGTTCTATAATTTCGGTTGCGTTTACCACCAGCCCTGGGATCCAATGCTGCCGTAAGATCCGATGCTAGAGTGAGATCCAATGCTGCCATAAGATCCGATGCTAGAGTGGGATCCGATGCTGCCATAGGATCCGATGCTAGATTGGGATCCAATGCCGTAGGAGATCTGCTGGGGTTCCTCAACAATTTTGGAGACGGAGACGACCTTGGGGACGGTGACGAGTTTCGGGACGGAGATCACTTTCTTCACATTCACGACCTGAAGACAAACGGGAATTATTTTAGCTGATGGCAGTAATGACAGTCAACTTATAAATTTAATTCAGTTTACTGGTGGACATAGGCCTCTCCTATAACCTATACGTATGGACGAATTAGGACGTAATGCCCATATTCGCTGCGCCGGGCAAGGGCGATTGCAGTAGTGTATACTATGAAAGGGGTCGGAACTATGGCTGCAAAACTTTAACAAAATTTGTCAAGTGGACTTGACATAGCATCTCGTATATTGTAAGTTTAAGATTCCGAGATAGGGAATAAAATTGGATACAGATTTATCAATAATATTCGTATTTTTCTTGGCTAAAGTGTTCCCATATGTAAATTTTAAAGTTTTTTTTATAGTTTTGCACCCATAGTTCCGTTCCCTAACTATGATACCCACGGGAAAATGTGGGGTGGTGACAAATGTGTTCTAATTGCCGTCACGCAGCGTTTTGAAAATATCTCAGGCTCTTTGAACAAATTTGACAATCTGAGATGATCTTGTCTCTTAGACTAAGAAATTCTGTGTGTTCCAGAAATCAGCCGATGGAGGTACCTACTACCCTACTACACAAGTAGCAGTAGGAACTAGGAAACATTGAGATTTGAACTCACCTTAGGCTCATGCACAACTTTGTCGTACGACACGATCTTGTGTGACGTCACAGGGGCTACATATCCAACACTGATAGGCTCTTGCAGGTATCCTGAGCTGAGTCCATCTTGGAGGCCGAGAGAGGACCAGCCGGAGAGATACCCGCGCTTGTCGCGCTGCCCGGGGGCGGGGGCGGCTAGGGCGGCCGCGGCTAGGAGGACTACGCAAGCCTGAAGAAAAACATGAGAATATTTATATTGCAGGAATTACTACATAGTACTATTTTCATCATCGCACCGCTCGCCACCGACTGGGCGCTCATCCTCACACCTTGCAACCTAAATTGGTCGCGCACCGTGCGGTTTCAGAGGACTTCCTCCCGCGGACGGTCCGTCTGTGGAATGAGCTCCCTGCCGAGGTTTTCCCGATGGACTACAGTATGGGGTTCTTCAAAAGAGGAGTGTACAAGTTCTTATTGGGTCGGCAACGCGCATGTGACATCCCTGGGGTTGCAATAGGCTACGGTGACTGCTTTTCATCAGGCGGGCCGTATGCTTGTTTGCCACCGACGTAGTATACAAAAAAAATTGGTATAACATAGTCACTTTTTCTGTCCCTATGTCCCTTTGTACGCTTAAATCTTTAAAACTACGCAACGGATTTTGATGAGATTTTTTTTTAATAGGTAGAGTAATTCAAGAGGAAGATTTTTATGTAGGTATAGTACCCGTGCGAAGCCGGGGCGGGTCGCTAGTATATAATAAATGGAATCTTAGGCCACTTTGAAGTAGACCCATGACAAAAAATTACACATAAAAGGTGAAATTTTGGTGGTTGTACTTCGTTTAAGGGCATTTTTAGTTTCCTATCGTGTTCCGATTAGGAAAAAGTGGGAAGACTTTTTTTCTCCCTAAAAAAAATGTTCTATTGAGCGAAAAACCTTATTTAGAAATTTTATATCATAGAATTTGATTTATATTGTAAACTAGACTTAGTTGCAAACTAATCTAGGGTTCAAAATGATTGATTCTGTACAAGACCAGATTAAAGAGGACAGGAGGTGAGAAAATAATAGTAGCGAAGTAGATTGCGATACCTAAGCGAGAATGCTGACGGACTTATGTTTAGGATCTTTAATGTTATCTACTTTAAAATTTAACGAATCCATGTTTATTGTTTAGCCAATTCAATGAGCAGGATTAAGTGTCATCGTTATAAAAAAATGAATTCATTCGAAGACTAAAAAAAATGTTAATTTTATGTAAAAAACAAATCTAATCTCTTTTTTATTTGAATGGCAAACATATATTCTGTGACAGTACTTAATTATTTAGTTTAACGATTTATAATAAAAGAAAATGTTTTTTTTTAAATGGAACGAACTCAATGAACTACTATGTACAGTCAAGTGCAAAAATAAGTATCGAAAGAATCCGCTCATAAATATGTGACGACGTTCTTATTACACAGAATTAGAGTGCACTGTGACATATTTTTAACATTTTTGTGTACACGTTATTTTGTCTTTACAGTATTTTAACTATTACGAAATACAAAAAGCGTATCTTGTCGTTTAGACTCTAGTCCTTCACAAATATAACTTCGCACTTATTTCAATCCAATGCACTACTTTGCCACTATTTACGTTTAATCCACTGTATAAACTTACGAAAGACTTCATGTTGCTGTTGGTATGGCAGATTCGTCAGATACTGATGTTTTGGCCATCTTGCTCGTTCCTTATATATGAATATTCACTTGACCTCGGAGTTTGCAAATTTTAATCAACCTCGTATCTTAACAAATATGTGTATTACAAAATGAATTTTATCGTGCGGTCTTCAAGGTGTTTTTTTGTGTAAGGTATGTGATATGCACACTGCACAGGGTGGCTTGCGCAAGATTAATTAGATCGGTGTGAACAGTTACATCGTTAAGTGTGGTCAATGATACACTTCGCACCTTGGGTTCAAGTATAAAAATGTTATCATTGTGATGCCTACAGTATTCTAAATTGGCCGGGTGGTGACGGCAGTAAGAATATATTTGTCACTACTCCAACTCCTCCCATTAACAGTCAATTAAGGGATAGAAGTATTTCTGACCATTTTTTTAAGATTGATGATGGATAGCAGTGTTGTCGTGGTAAAGGCGCTACTGCTATCGCCTACCAGCTTGCCCAGCGTGGCGATTATGGGGAATTAAGTGATATAAGAGGCTTAAGTCCAGCGGTGGTGTGAAATAGGCTGATTATGATGATGATGGCATTCCAAATCGGTGGCTACATATTATGTATTATAGCCACTCTACTTATCAGCAGGAAAAGAGGCATAATTACAATAACATTGGTAATATCGGTATCTTCGAAATATTACTGCATCCACGCATTCTTGTAGTCGGTTTATATGCTCGCAATATAATTATACGTACAAATATCTCTCTTGCGTGTATATTGCTAATATGAGATACCTAGTACGATAGGTTCCTATTAAAAGTTACAGGAAATATAAATTCATAAAGTATAAACATATCGTTTATTAATCTCCTTAATTTTCCAGTACTTAGTCATTTGGTATGCCTGGTGCGTGCATATTTAATAGTACGTACTCGTATTTACGCAAATGCATGTTTATAAATTACTTATTCATCAAACAGAGGAAAATACACAAAGAACAATTAAGACTGGTACGAAGTTGGACTTATCCCTGTAGGGAATCTCTTTCAGTTAACTGTTGAGCAAGTAAGAGGGCTAAACCAAACGAGAGTTCGACAAACCTACATGTATAATGGTGAATGTATTTTAATATCAAAAAGTAATACGTATACAAAAAAATATAACAATACTTTAAAATATCGTAATACTTTAAAAACCATATACAATACAAGGTGCCAAAAAATGAATCCCGAAACCTCACAGACAATTTAATGCACTTAATTTTTGGCCATCTTGTATAGTTCGCCTTTGTACACATTAATAGTTGTTTTTCCTTTTGCTACACACTTACTTTAATGTGCAATAAAGTGTTTTACTAACTACTACAATATTGTATTTAGTGTAAGCATTTTTGCGGTTTGGTACCTCATTAAAATAATATTGGTTTACATCTGTGTTAAGGTGCGGTTAAACTAAAAGAGCATTCGCTGTTCTAACCTCCCACTCCACGAAATTCGATCGGTACAAAAAACGTGATTGGTTGATTTCTTAGAACGGGCGCTAGAACAGCGAATGCTCTTTTGGTTTAAACGCACCTTTACACGAATGAGTTGTAACTACACATCTTCGATTCGATGTCACAGGTTTGTTGAAACGTTCGAAATTTGCTAAAATTCGCATATATTTCTTAATTATTTACATATAGATCCATATATTTAACTAAAAGATATGAGAAGCCACCTATAAAATAAATGACACTTTATTTAAATATCTTCAAAGTCGCGTTTAAATCAATAACATAGTTTTATGTAAGTATATTTTGACCACATTTAGACCTCGGTTGATAGAAACGAGTTCAAGAGCACAGTTATTTACAAACGAAATACATATTATGATGATTTACTATTATACATAATGATGATTAACGAGTTAATCACATGCATTCGACGGTCATCATACTTAACACTACGCTGCGTAGCACATACTCGTAATATTATATAATTTTATATGATAAATCTATGGTTAAATGTATTTATTAATTATTTTAGGTAGATTAAAAATATGATAAAAACAACTATGAATTTGTCAGACTCCGTAGCCTAGTTGGTAGTGACAATAGTGACCCTGCCTACGAAGCTGGAGGCTCTGGGTTCCAAACCCGGCGAGGGCATTATTCGTGTATTTATATTTATCACAAATATTTGTTCCTTTGTCGCGACTCAGTATGTATTTAAGTATCGATATGTATGTATCTATCTATTAGATATATCGTCGCCTTAATTGAGCTTGCCGTGGGACTAGGTTGATTTATTTAATATGTCCCCAGATATTTATTTATTTATGTATTTTATTCTAGAGAATATAATTATATCATCTTATCTTACTCACATTAATAACTGAGGCTGGACTAAGTTTGTAAGATCCCATGACCTCCACCAGCTCCTAATAAACGGCCTTCCCACAGCCACACAATAAATGCACAGCCATACATTTCATATGCACGTCGAGGGCTTTGAGCGTCGAGGGTAGAGATGCAACGGATAGTTGTTCGGCCGGACACCGGATACCAGATATTCGGCCTGACCAGCGGCCGTATATTCGGTATCCGGCCGCCGAATATTCGGCCGGCGGTGTTATACCTATTTTGAGTTTAGCAAGGGGCGCGTCGTGCAAATTTTGACACTTTTGTGTTTTGTAGGTCGGAGCCTGACTTATCTTGTAACCAGATTCGAATTTATGGCCATAATTTTATCTACCTATTGTTTTTAAGGTACTAAGAAAAAAGATGTTGCAAGTTGTATAGGTAGGAAATTGGGCTATAGAAAAGAGGCCCGGAGAGCTGCTATAACTATCACTAAACTGTTATCAAGGCAGGTGCTAACTTTCCGCCGACTATGTTGTGGCTTATGACAGCCACAGCACCAACTCGTGACTTACGCAAATTTATATTTCCACTTTGGACCATAAGGCTCTCTCGACTCCTCTATGGTTAGTCAATGAAGGCAAGCCAGACCAGAGAGTCCTGTGAACCTCTTGGGGGACCGACCGACTAACCTACTCTCGGGAGCCTAAATACACCCCACTAATGATTATTATTCTTACTGTTACTGTTTTTTACCTTTTATGTTCAATCCTATTTAGCCCAAAATCAAGCAAAGTTACTATCCGGTATCCGGCCGGATAGTAAGTCACTATCCGGTATCCGGCCGGATATTAAAATATAGGCCGGATACGCCGGATACCGGATAGTTACCGAATATTCGGTGCATCTCTATATTAGATATATCGTCGCCTTAATTGAGCTTACCGTGGGACTAGGTTGATTTATGTAATATGTCCCCAGATATTTATTTATTTATGTATTTTATTCTAGAGAATATAATTATATCATCTTATCTTACTAACACTAATAACTGAGGCTGGACTAAGTTTGTAAGATCCCATGACCTCCACCAGCTCCTAATAAACGGCCTTCCCACAGCCACACAATAAATGCACGGCCATACATTTCATATGCACGTCGAGGGCTTTGAGCGTCGAGGGTCTTAGATACCGGCTCTGCCTACTTCCCGTGATCGACCTGATATACTCCGAAACAAAATACGAGTACACTCTGGCCGACCAGCTTGTCAGTAGAAAAACCAAAAAAATTGTCGTGGATTTAGTAGAATAGAGTAGAATTTATTCGTAGACTTTGTAATACTTTTTTTTATAGCTTATTTGATGTTCCCAGTCCCTCTCTTCCTCCAATCGTCCCTCTCAAGTGGCATCAGTTCCCTCCACATCACGTCATACGTGTCCATGTCGTCCCGCCATCTCCGCTTTGGTCTGCCTCTGCTCCGGTGGTCATCCTGTGGCTCCCAGTCCGTAATGTTTAACTAAACAAAAAACACGTACTATACCTACTAACAAAACGGAAATAAACATAATAGCCGTAGGTATTATAAGCTGCTGCGGCGCTATTAAGGTGCATTCAGCCCAAACGAGCATTCGCTATTCTAACCCCCTGCTCTACGAAATTCGATCGTTACACAAAACTTGATTCGTTGATTTCGTAGAGTGGGGGACAGAATAGCGAATGCTCGTTTGGGCTGAATGCACCTTAATAGCGCCGCAGCAGCTCATAATACCTACGGCTATTCGACATATACGATTTTTGATCTTCCCTCTGATGCAATAGAGATCTCAAAACGTAAATCATTCTTAAACGACCTACTGTTTTCGGTAATGCCAGCATTTAAACCAAACGCCTCATTATGTTCATAATTGTTATTCCGCCATTACCGCACTTAATTCAGATTGAAATAACGATATGGAATGTAAACGAGGTGGTCTCGGTGCGTCAAAAATATGTGATCTCATTTGGATTTTATTGTAATGAAGGAAGGTGCAAGGGTGTTTACATATTTTTGAGGTAAATGGTACAAGGTTGGTGGTAATGACCTTTTGTTTAAAGCTCTTGAAGTTCATTGTTTCAAAATGAATTACAAGTCATATCATCAGCCTACCTATAATTTATTCCACTGCTGGACATAGGCCTCTCCTGGCACAGTTAGTTGATGGTGGAGTCTTGTAGAAATCGGTTAAAATCATTTTTTTCATTGGGTGATTATAAAATTGTATTTGCCGTGACGGCAGTAAGAATACATTTGTCACCACCCCAACTCCTCCTGCGGGTGTCGTAAGAGTCGACTAAGGGATTGAAGTGTCACTGACCATTAGTTGATAAAAAAATTATGATGGGCAGCAGCGTCATTATAGTGGACACATTACAGCGATCGCCAATCCGCTTGCCCAGCGTGGCGATTATGGGCATTTACCTCCTAATGCGTCTATACGCATAGTTAATAGGAGAGGCCTACGTTCAGGCAGTGGATTATCATAGGCTGATGATGATGATGATGATTAAATTATACAAATCGAATAACATGTAATTTAATCAGTAAAATTGAGGTATCAAAATGGTGTAATATCGATTAAATGCAAAGCGAGTAATAAAAAGCGCGATTCCAGTTTCAAATTATTACTCTCGTTACTGAAGTCAAGTGATTTTTATGGAGGCGGCTATTCTTAGAGTCTTTGTATTATTTTTATTAATTTGTACAAATTTAACAATGTTATTACAAACATTCGGTTTCTTCGTAGTAAAAATAGTATTTAAATATTTAGTATTTTCTTTGATTACCGCGATAGTTATTCATAAAAAAAAACCAATTATAACGGATCGCGTAGGTAGGTATATTAATTAATGTAACGACATGCCGATGTTCGATGTATAACAGAATGAAAATATAAATAATCATTAAAAATAGCTCTTGTAGAAGAACTCGCTGTGTTTAGGGTTCTGTTACAAGTTACTATCCGTCTGTCTGTTCGCAGCATAGCTCAGTGGCCGTTAGTTCCTACTAGAAATTTGCAATTTGATACAAGTATTCATTTTAGAATTATAACTAAAGTGAGACTCAAACATATATAAATATTTACGGGTTACTCACGTAATTTAAGTGTCGATAATTGCTCGACATGTTTCGATCCATTTAGAGGATCGAAGTTCCATTTAGAGAAATAGACCGAAATACATATGTCGAGCATTTATCGACTTTAAATTACGTGAGTAACTTGTTTGATAAATATTTAAATACAAGTATTCATTGAACGTATTGTGACAATACAAAGCAAATTATTTATTAACTAAATATTTTGATTGGTACTTTTAATTTTTCCCCAGTAGTCACACTACTTAATACTATATAAATTATAAATATTAGATGTCATATACCAAAGAAAAAAGCACAATACGTTCAATAGATGGCAGCACTAGCTCTCTCTAGCTATTCTAGAAAACTGTAAAGTATTCTAATAGGAGGTGCAGGCATGTATTGCTTGCCCTTAGAGAATGGTCAAAGGCGCCTAGCCTTGTAAGGGATTGAATATACCCGAGAAAATTGGCCGGTGGTTGCTAAGACCGAGTGGCCGAGGGGTACAGGCATCAGCCGCGAAAGCTGAGTACGTGGGTTCGATCCCCACCTCGGACATTAGGTGATCTTGTTCTTTTTTCTTTGGTATATGACATCTAATATTTATAATTTACAAGTATTCATATTAATCAAGCTGACATAATGGTAGAATAAAATGTAAGAAAAACTATATTTTCTGGTACCTGCCCTGGTAGTAAGGAGGGATGTTTTTTGTTATTTTGCTGTAATCCTATAGTGTGGGGCATTGATGAATAGGTATTTTAAAAATAATAAGGGTTCCAAATTGTTCTTTTAGGTATAAGAATCGAAACAGCTCTTTCTGAGGATTACTTTTAAAGACGTTCGCATGTACGAGTATTATCGGGAGGGTCGGAATAGCCCCCTCGCGACCACGGACGCCGTAAATGAACGGGTCGTCTCGTGGTCGTCGTCGTGTCGTAACACGTGAGATTAGAGCGCCGTGCCGCCTTCGGAGTGTGTCATTGATATTTTACTTCGCCGTGTATATGCTTAAATTATTTATCCTTGTATTTTGTAATTTTGACGACTTAACTTAGATGGAACTTGGTTGAACCAGCCTAGGTCCCGGGTTTGAATCCCGGCGAGGGCATTTATTAGTGTGTTTATCTTTTTTCTTTGGTCAATGTCGTTTATTGTGTATCTTATTTGTTAATTTATTTATATCGTCACTTGAGATGAGACCATTTCGTGGCATTGTTTATTTCTGTTTTGTTAGTATGTGTTTTTTGTTTGTAAGTTTAAGTAAGTATTAAGAAGTCTACGAATAAATAATTATTCGATTATATTCTTAGTGTTTCCTAGCCTTAATGGTCCATGATATTTAATTTGATAAGGACCTCATGAGAGCTGTTTTTCAATTTATTGAAATTAATTTTTCGTGTACCACGAACACGAAAAATTAATTAGTAGTAGTAGTAGTAGTAAAACACTTTATTGCACAAAAACACAGAAAACAAAATAAACAGTATATTCATACTGTTTATTACTTTTTACACAGATTTGTACAAAGGCGAACTTATCCCATTAAGGGATCTCTTCCAGTTAACCTTTGCACAGCACATCAGCACCTGTGATGTCACGAAAGGACATTAAAACGGTCGAATACGCGCCATGTCGGTCTTACCCGCCTCATTGACATTACCACCGTAAAATCAAAGATTACAATAAAATTTACAGCCTCATTAAATTAAGTAACATTTCACTGAATGTTAATAAAAGGTAAACGGTAAATTAAGATGTAGATGCGTAAATAATGAGATTAAGAATTATAGCCAAAGGTAGTTGAAAGCTTTACAGGCGTGGTCAGATATATCGAAGCGGCCAGGGTGCTCAGAAACATCTGAGCAAGTCTCTACTTATTGCCATGTCGTTACAGTGCTTGTTCAGATATTTTTGAGCACCAGGGCTTTTATCCTATACTATTTATATTCACGCGCATCTCTAAAAGCCGTTTAAAATCTGATACTTATTGGCAAAAATAGAAAAAAAAATTAAGGAAATAAAATCAGGATACGATACTTATGGTCCTTATAATACCTACCGCAAGGCGGATCACAACTTCGGATGCGCAAATTACGAAAATTTTCCGAATAATGGTTACGAAATGTCTCTTAAACAGATAAGTTAATAGATAAGTACTGTACTAGATTTACGAGTTATACCTTTTGTAAAATAACATATGTAAAAACTTCTTTTAAATATATCTAAACGGTTAAACTTACGTCATCATATCAGTCGAAAGACGTCCACTGCTGAACATAGGCCTCCCCCAAAGATTGCCACAATGACCGGTCCTGCGCCACCCGCATCCAGCGGACTCCTGCGACCTTCACCAGGTCATCGGTCCACCTTGTGGGGGGCCTACCCACGCTACGCCTTCCGGTACGTGGCCGCCACTCAAGAACCTTCCCGCCCCAACGGCCATCGGTTCTACGCGCAATGTGCCCCGCCCACTGCCACTTCAGTTTAGCGATTCGGAGAGCTATTTCGGTTACTTTGGTTCTGCTGCGGATGGTCTCATTTTTAATCCGATCACGCAGAGAGACTCCTAGCATAGCCCTCTCCATTGCCCTTTGGGTGACTTTGAGCCTTCTTATGAGACCCATTGTAAGCGGCCACGTTTCAGTACCGTATGTCATCACTGGCAACACACACTGATTAAAGACTTTCGTCTTCAAACACTGCGGAATATTGGACGAAAATATGTGTCGTAGCTTCCCGAACGCTGCCCAACCGAGTCGGATTCGACGATTGACCTCTTTCTCGAAGTTGGACCTACCTAACTGAATAGTTTGCCCTAGGTATATGTATTCGTCTACAACTTCGAGTGTAAAGTCTCCGATTATTACGGGAGTTGGTGCTACATGGGAATTCGACATGATTTTCGTCTTATCCATGTTCATCCTAAGACCAACTCGCTCGGAGGCTTTACTGAGGTCAACGAGCATATATGAGGTAAACTTACGTGTATTTAGTAAATACGCGCGACATGTTTCGGAGAGCCTAAGTCACCATTATCAAGCACTGAACCCGCGCTAATGCTTATGCTTAAAAGTATGCAAAAATTAGAATTAATAATTAATTCAATCGTCATTCAGTTAATCATAAAAAACTAGAAAGTCGAATCCATATTTGTCTTGACGCCTGGTGCTATGTGAAAAATGTCACTGCCGGTACTCCGTACGTTAGTAATCAGTCAATCACAACTATTTTTGTTACATTCTGCGTTATGATCAGGGATCGGACAAATGTGCGTCATTGTTTGCAATAATATGGACATGACTACAAAATTGATTAAATTAATAATCAAACGAATAATTTCTTGAAATTCGATTTCGAAGCTTTAAGGTGACTATTTAAAAAGGTTTTCATAGTTACCGGTGCTAAATATGTAATTTTCTGAAAATGATTAAATGATTAATTGTTCAATCAGCTTAGGAGTCATGTCCATATTATTGCAAACAATGACGCATATTTTTCCGATTTCTGGTTATGAAGGTGCATTCAAACCAAAAGAGCATTCGCTATCCGAACCCACTCCACGAAATTCGATCGTTACACAAAAAGTGATTGGTTGATTTCGTAGAACGGGGGATAGAGCAGCGAATGCTCTTTTAGTTTGAATGCACCTTGAGACAGATGCTAGTACGCTATAAAGCCAATTCACGGTTAGGACACTGAAAGCGACAGTGCATCATAATTGTGCAAGTTGCATCATGCAGCGCGTGCAATGCGCTTTACTGTTATCTCGCAATTTATGCATTGCTCTCGTTTTAGTCACGTGCATGCGTTTCAATAAAATTGTCAGTAACAGTTTATCCCTTAGTCGACTCTCATAAGAATAGAATAGAATAGTATTTATTCAGGCAACACATCATAATATAGATATGTGAAGACATTTTAGTAAAAAACAAATTTGTAAACTATGAAAAGAACTAAAACAAAGAGTTACAGATGTGAAGCTGAAATGGTCTCCACTCAGCAATGCAGCTGACACGTCTGAGCGATGTCAACGGCCCTGGTATTCTGTGGAGCCAGCGGGGTGTGCAAGACAGCACAATGCGCAACCAGTGTAATGCTATGTTCAGCAGTGGACGTCTTTCGGCTGACATGATGATGATGATGATGTGCGGGATGTACCTATACCTAGAAAGTCTGATAAGCACGGGTATCAGTTGGTGTTAGTTTATGAAATTATTTAAGAAAATGAGACGGGTATCGCGAAATACAATATGTAAATGATACGTTAGAAGTTGCGTATTTGTAACATCTCAAAGTGTGTATGTATGTTAGTAATGTTGAACGCGAACCGCATCCGTGATAGAGAACAGCCACATCAGTTGTGCCGTAAAGGTGCGTTTAAACCAAAAGAGCATTCGCTGTTCTAGCGCCCGTTCTACGAAATCAACCAATCACGTTTTGTGTACCGATCGAATTTCGTAGAGTGGGAGGTTAGAACAGCGAATGCTCTTTTAGTTCGAACGCACCTTTACACTCGTAATGTAAGATCGTTGATTATGATTATTTCTTAATATAAAATTACTTACAGTAAAGTATATACCTATAATAATATTCAAAGGAATAAATATAATCGAATTTAGAAGCATTAATATTAGTCAATTTCTGATAACAACATTTTTCTTTTCATTGGTTCAACATCAGTACAGTTCATAAAAAAATTTCTTGGGACATCTTACACAAATCAACCTAGTCCCACAATAAGCTCAATTAAGGCTTGTGATGTGGATGCCAGATGACGATATATGTATATGTATAAGAGATAGATAACTACATATAGATATAATATTTTCTTCGGTTACCGCGAGGATTAAACATGAAATAAAACTATGAAAACGGATAAACTCGCGTATATAAAAATTAGTTATAATTTTAACTTCATTCCGACGTTTCGAACACTTTACAGGGTTCATGGTCTCGGAATAAAGTTAAAATTAGTTAATATACGCGAGTTTATCCGTTTTCATAGTTTTATTTCATACATATAGATACTTAAATACATTATACCGCCATGACCAAGGAACAAATACACTTAAGTGATAAATAAATACTCAAATATGTGTACATATTTTTACTTATTGTATCGGGATAAGTACACATATTTATGATCTCGACTAGGTAATAGCTCGTACCTAGGTACATACTAACTAGGTACATATTTATATTTTTTAGAACACGCCTTTGTTTTACAATGGTAATGAATAACTGTAAAATACGAGGTATTTCACTTTCGTTTTCACCTGACTGCCTCGGAACGGTTTCCTATATCCTTCGAAATCGTGTGTGTCCATTTTATCCGCTAGCGTGGAAAATGGTTTGACGCTAATTTGAGACGCAGACTTTTTGAGACTTAAAAAAAAATCGTTATTAAATAGCTAGTGCCTGCTTTGTTTAAAAAAAACAAAAGTAAGTTCACAAGTGAGTTGTCTGCGTGTGATCGGCTGTGGCTGTGGTTACGCAAGTCTTTATGTCTGATCTGACATTGGCCGAGAAAACGAGAGTTGTGTGCTTACCATGTGCTGCTCTGCGTTATTAATGCGGACATACTTTCTACCCATTCCGCTCGTACTCGTATTGGTGCGAGCGAGACAGATTAAATGTAAGTCCGCGTTAATGACGCAGCGGCGGCTCATGGTACGGCTTCTGGCGGCGGAGTTTAACTGGGCTCTACCTACTAATTGGAAAATAACTGTCCTAGGCACGTTATAGCAAAATTATATGAAATAATTATGAACAAAACCTATTTTTGGTAGTATACAACAGTAATGTTTATGGGTAAGTTTGCTTGTGAAGCTGAAATTTACCAGAGTTCGAATACCTGCGAGGGCATCTCTTCGCGTAGGTATTTATTACAAAAACATTTGGTCCTCAGTCAACACAAATATACTGTATTTATCTATCATATTTACCGTCGCTTAGTACAGTTGTTACCCCCAACATTACACTTTGAGCTAAGTATATCGATAAATACATAAAATCTCTTACTTATGTAAGAGTTTTTATGTATTTTTACAATTGCCGTATATAGTGTTCACAAAAGGTTTCAGTTAGAATAGGACCTAAAAGGATATATTTTTAAAGCTTCAGAAATGTCGATAAAATTGAAACGATACAAAATAGTACTTCTAAAATTAATTTCAATATACCATAGGGAGCATATTTGGGTCGATCGCAAAAAAATTGTACATAGTCAAAGGGCTTTAACGAAAACAAAATTGAACGTCATAATTCTTGTGTTACGGAGTAAAATTTTGTGTAATGGCTTTTGGCGATGACAAAAAGGCGACACATTCTAATTTTCTATGAGCGACCAACAATACGCGCATACATTTTTTTAAATTTGACGCCTTTTTCGACTGCTAAGGGTGCGGCTCCACTGACTCGGAGCGGAGCGGAGCTGTAGGAGCTCGGCCAATGAGAGCGCATCACAGTGTTTCGAATTCGAATTTGAAGAATGTAATTGGTCAATTTTACACAGCTCGCGTCAGTGGAGCCGCACCCTAAAGGTTATTGACTTTTTATCGTGATTTTTGTTCGATTAAGGGCTAAACTATGTATTTTTTTTCTCAAACTTGCTACGGAATGTTGATGTTACTTACGTTAAATGAAACCCGGAAATACTATGTATCCGGTGTCATGTGCTAAGATGATATGTAAAGAGATTTCATGTATTTATTTCACACCTAGGACTGCAAACAAACTGTCTTTTGTTTTGAAACGTCAAATTGCGACACTAGGTTTTGACATTCAGCCACAGAAAAAAAAAAACCTTAGAACTAATATTGATACCAACAGGTAAAAGGAGACCTCAAACAGATTTAAAAAAAAGTTAGGCGCGAATGTTTTTTTTTAATGTTATACGATACTGTACTATTGGTATATTTACAAATTAAGTAGTATGGTTCGGCGAAATCAGTTCATTTTATTTCTTGGCAAGTTTGAGAAAAGCACTATACAAATCTCGGCGAGAAACAGGGTTACAGGCCGCGTATCACTATCACTATATCTACTTGGCCTGTGACCCTTCGTTTCCCGTCCTCTATAGTAATGTACTATTAATCAACCCATTTGCATCCTGAAACGTTTACGGGAATGCACTTAATTCTTTTACTAAGCCGTATGATTAAGCATTAAGCTACGGAGTCGGAGACGTTCAAGTTTCGACACAGGCAAGAATCCGTCATGACATGTGTCAACATTGCGCGACATTTTCGCCGATCTTGATCTTAGCGTTTCAAGTTATTACCTTTTTTGTAGTTGTTTACAGTAATTTTGAATCTTTTAATTAAAGTGCAACTGTTATTTAAACAAATAAATTACAACTCGTTTTGGTGGTAGCCCAATGTAAGTAACGTTTTTGTCTGCGTACTTTAACGTACGTTAAAAACTTTAACAAAATCATGAAACCTCTGTAATATCCTATCAATCAATATCGTGTCCACCCACTGCAGGGTATAGGTAATATCCTTAATAAAGAAAATATTATCTTATACCTACCATTTCTGTGATGAAAACTATAATTGCATTACCCGCATAAACACACTGTAATCTGAGGTGAAATAATCGAAAATATGCGCCCGAATAATTTGAAATCTACAAGCTATTTTTAAAACATAATATAATTATCTAACAGAATCAACACTTCATGTAACAATAGACATCAACGCGTTTTTGTATCATTCTTGGTAGCGGATACTAAATTCCTTTTGATACATAATTACATAGTTAAAGCATGATTTTATGTATATGCAATGACAAAAAGAGAGTAATAAACGCTGTTTTGTATTTATTTAATCGTCTCCTAGCTAAAAGCTACTAGCAAAAATTTGTTTCGTCTAATCAGTAATCATTTATAATATAAGAAAGCCAAGTGAAATAAAACAAAAATAATGCAAATACGCAGGTTTAATTCAATTTAAACACAACCAATATACACAGTAATGAGTATCACATATCAAAATAATTATAACACAAGTTTACAGACTTTTTTGTTTACATAACAAAGTTAATAAAATTAACCACTTTGACTAGATAATTTTACCACCACCCTTTAGCGTAACCGCTCGACCACCCCCTAGAAACCGGTTTCCGGTACGTAACCACTTTGGGTACAGACACCCATTTGGTGACATGTACCACTTTAGGGACAGTGATCGCCTTCTGTACATGTACCAGTTTCTTGGCGGTGACGTACCGACGACCTCCGCACCCGTAACCCCCACAGCTGGGCTTGTGGATTATTATGGGGGCAGCATGACTAATGATGGGGGCAGAGTGACTAACGATGGGGGCAGAGTGGCAGCCGCCGAGTCCGCATGGGCTTATGGGGGCAGACTGGCTGATAATGGGGGCAGAATGACTAACGATGGGGGAAGAGTGACAACCACCGAGACCACAAGGACTTATCGGGGCAGAATGGCTAATCGGGTCAGCGTGACTAATTATGGGGGCAGCATGACTAACTATGGGGGCAGAATGACCACATCCATAGCTACCACACGGGCTTGAACTGATAGCTGGCGCGTAACTTGAAATAGGAGCTGATAAGGCCGGCTGGCTCCATCCTGAAGATAGACTAGAGACCGAAGACCATCCTGAAGGGAGAACAGGAGCTGAAATCGGTGGTGAATATGACGATATAGGAGCAGAAATAGGAGCTGACCACCCGGAAGAAATTGGTGCTGAGATAGCTGATGAGATTGGAGCAGATATGGGCTGTGACCATCCTGATGAAATTGAAGGAGACCACCCGGAGCTTGGGTAGCTTGGAGCGTAGCTTGGAGCATAGCTTGGGGCGTAGCTTGAAGCTTGGGCCAAGCCGGAGCTACCGTAGCTGGAACTCTGCCAGCCGGCCGCGCCACGTTTTAGCCGCTCGCCTGATGTTGTAGCGAGGAGGAGACATATTGCTATCTGAAAAGACATTTGAATTAGAAATAGTGCTCCCCTTCATACACATTGCTTGGCGAACATGTCAGTGTTTTTGCGTAGAGTAAAGGGAAGGGACTACTCTAGAATGTCGTCATTAATACGGACTTTACAAGGAAAGTTTCTTAACTCATAATTAAATAATAAATAAATAAATATCTTGGGACATCTTACACAAATCGACCTAGTCCCACGGTAAGCTCAATTAAGGCTTGTGCTGTGGGTACCAGGCGACGATATATATAATAGATAGATACATATAGATACTTAAATACAAAGACATCCATGACCAAGGAACAAATATTTGTGATAAATAAATACACAAATAATGCCCTCACCGGGATTTTTAGACATTTGAATTAGAAATAGTGATTCTCTTCATACACATTGCTTGGCGAATATCTCAGTGTTTTTGCATAGAGTACCCAACGATGTGAAGGGACTACTCTAGCATTTCGTCGTTAATACGGACTTTACAAGCAAAGTTACTTAACTCATAATTACCACTTGGACGCTAACTTTGTGATCATAATTTTATTTTAACTCTGTAACTACACTTGACAATGAGAGATCGCTACGTTTTACATAAGCAGTACACTTTGATCGTTCGGAGGAAATAAACTTAATCGTAAAAGCCCGGGTCATGATGGCAACACACTGTATAGTATATGTGCTCAAATTTTATTTATGTTCGTTATACATAGACGTCTGTCTCTTTAACCAAGGTAATAGGTACATGAAATTCACTGTACGTGTACTTATTATTGGCGCGAATTGGGGAAGGCCTATTTCCAGCAGTGGACGACTGTGGGCTGATGATGATGATATACTTATTATAGAATTAAGAACTTACCAGAGACTTCATGGCGGCGTATTTCCTAATGCCTCTTCCGACTCATCTCAACTTATTTTATACAAGATTCGAATATCTTGCGCAACCGTCCTCAGCATTAGTTATTATCATATTATAATGCACACTTAATATTCTATAAAGTGAATAATTTTTAAATTTACCTTCAAACTATTGTTGCTGGTCAGCGATGGAAAATTTGCGAAGATTTATAAAACATTGGTTTCAGTGCTTATTTCATTTGGCACCTGAGTAACATGAACATATCAACAACAAAGACATCTACCATTGCCTAAGGGCGCCTGGCGCCTACAACTCCAGGGTGCTTAGCCAAGTTGCCAATCGCTAACGCTTAATCGTCAATCGTAAACGAAAGGCAGCTAACTGTCTTTGTCGCACAATATGAAAGAGTGACAGAGGAAAAATTACGATACGCTACCAAGCGCTAGCGATTGGCAACTTAGTAGATAGTTTAGAATAGTACATAGTTAACCGTTAGCACCCTAAAGATAAACGCATTTTAGGAAACGATTTTGTCACCATGTTGTCTTAAGTCTTGTCACTCTTAATTGACAGAATTTTTTTTTACATATGTGACCAAAACTCTTTTAACTTTTTTTTCTTCTTTTAGTCTCAAGAACATGCTGTTAGAATTTTTCCCTTTCCTCATGGGCGCCTTGTACAATTGTTGTAAAGGTGTAGCCTTTTTTTTATAGCTCTTTAAGGTAGAGTCACGACGAATGCGTGTGCAGCATGTGTGCCTACCGAAACGCGTGGCGTACGCGTTGTGTTGTATGACACGTCATAGTAAATGACACACCACTTGTACAGCGTGCGCGCGCGGTGTGGTTGGCCCTTTAAATAGCATTCATAATCGATTTATATTTTTTACACTGTAATGAAAATCATGTTATACAAATTGGTTTATTTTTACTTTCATTGAATCTTTATCTCTGTTACTCCAAAGTAGGCATAGATAGAGATAGATGCTCGAATTTTTTTGAGTTTGGCAGAGTAGACCAGCGCAGGCTCGGCTATGGAAATGTATTCATTGTATTATATTAAGTGACCGTGCGGCCGTGTGGTGACGGCAGTAAGAATACATTTGTCACCTCCCCAACTCCTCCTGCGGGTGTCGCAAGAGTCGACTAAGGGATTGAAGTATCGCCGACCATTATTTGATAAAATATTGATGATGGGCAGCAGCGTCATCATAGTAGACACATTATTGCGACCGCCAATCCGCTTGCCCAGCGTGGCGATTGTGGGCATTTACCTCCTAATGCGTATAGCATAGTTAATAGAGGAGGCCTACGTCCTGCAGTGGACTATCATAGGCTGATGCATGCATGCATGCATATTAAGTATCATTGAAACGTGGTCGCTTACAATGGGCTAAAGCACAGAATTAGATTTGGATAGAAGAAACAAGTTCATTCATTTGTATGGCGGCCGAGCGTGTCAGATTTTGTACTGAAGTTGTTACTTGCCTATGATTTTAAATATGTCTCGGGCCTTGAGTATTCATATTTTTTTGTGTTGTTGCAATTAATATTACTTAAGGAGGCATATAATGTTTTTGTTCACTTCAACTTACAAAATTTGACGCCCGAAAGCTGCAAACTGCGATTAAAGACGCACAACTCAGTGGATTTCACTGAGTTCATTTGACACTGACACGCTAAGTAGATACGTTTGCTTGATCTATGGTATATATGACATCTGTGGGCTAAAGCCTCAAAGTCACTCAAAGGGCAATGGAGGGCTATGCTAGGCGGGTATGCTCTGCGAGTGCGGATTAGAAATGAGACCATCCGTAGCAGAACCAAAGTTACCGATATAGCTCTCCGAATTTCTAAACTGAAGTGGCAGTGGGCGGGGCACGTTGCGTGTAGAGATGGCCGTTGGGCGGAAAGGTTTTCGAGCAGCCACGTACCGGAAGGCGCAGCGTGAGTAGGCCCCCCACAAGGTGGATTTATGACCTGGTGAAGATCGCAGGAGTCTGCTGGATGCGGGTGGCACAGGACCGGTCATTGTGGCAATCTTTGGGGGAAGCCTTTGTTTAGCAGTGGTCGTCTTTAGGCTGATATGATGATGATGATGATGAAGTCTGTATTGTAGAAAGTTGTATATTATAACTTCTTCGCAGTCTATCTCTGCGTCTTATTAAGGTGCGTTTAAACCAAAAGAGCATTCGCTGTTCTAGCGCCCGTTCTAAGAAATCAACCAATCACGTTTTGTGTACCGATCGAATTTCGTAGAGTGGAAGGTTAGAACAGCGAATGCTCCTTACACCATAGCACCTCCCGGTAGGTACAGTCATCATTACATACATCGGAGCTACTAGGTTGCTCACAAATATCTGAGCAGAGTGTTTAGCCAAGTTACCAATCGCTAACGCTCAATCGCGAACGAAAGACAACTGTCTTTGTCGCACGAATAAGAAAGAGTGACAGCGAGGGAAAACTACGATACGCTACTGCTATGCTATTCTCTTATTCATACATTCGACGCTGCGTTCGTCAACGAGCTCGACGACGAGACAGCCTTCACTTCGACGTAGAGCGCAGCGCTGCCAAAAACGGTATTCACTAACAGAACAGCTCGTCGTCGAACTGTAGGCGGTAACTCTCGACGCAGTGTAGTTCCAGCTCACGCCGCATTCGTCGCCGAGCGCCAGTGTCGTTTAAAGTGCATTAGTGAATACCATTTTTAGGCTCGACGCTGCCGCAGCGCTGACACAGCGCTGACAGCAAGGCGGTTTCCTTAGTGAATAACACTGCTGAGCGTTAACGATTGGCAACTTGACTAAGCATCCTGGCCTCTATTACTACAGCGATAGAGTGCAGTTCAGATGTTATTGAGCACAGTGGCCGCTCCTATATATTTAATATCGACTATACGCGCGACTCGTGGCAGTTATCTCATATTTAAGTGATTAGTTGATTACCCATTTTGTTAAGCGATATTCAAATTTGACAAATTAATTCATTGCTTTACTGACCATGACCGATCACTATGAATAAATATAGCGTATTTATTTAAAAAAAAGTGATTAATCGGTCGTATTTTTGTCACTATATGCGACGTGTATTCTATTAGTGCATCAAGTTTCAATGGCTATCTTAGACTAGAGTCCTAAATCCAGAGGCCTCTCTTAGTATTTATTACCTATATGAACGTAATGTAGTGACGGCAGTAAGAATACATTTGTCACCACCCCAACTCCTTCTGCGGGTGTCGTAAGAGTCGAATAAGGGATTGATGTGTCACTGACCACTATTTGATAAATATTGATGATAGGCAGCAGCGTCATCATAGTGGACACATTACTGCGATCGCCAATCCGCTTGCCCAGCGTGGCGATTATGGGCATTTACCTCCTAATGCGTTTAAACGCAAAGTTAATAGGAGAGGCCTACGTCCAGCAGTTATAGACTATCATAGGCTGATGATGATGATGATGACGATGAACGTATTAGGAGGTAATGCCTATAATCGCCACGCTGGGACAGCGGATTGGCGATCGCAGTAATGTGTCCACTATGATGACGCTGCTGCCCATCATCAATCTTCAGTGAATGTATGGTCAGTGATATTTCAATCCTTTAGTCAGCTCTTACGACACCCACGGGAAGAGTTGGGGTAAGTAACAAATGTTTTATTACTGCTGTCACCACGCGGTCTAACATTAATGAATAAACATATATCATGCAGGGTGACATTTAGGTCGTGAAGCAGGAGTGAACAGGGTGCTTAAGGTGATATCAGACGGTTCATTTTTCGTTCATTTTTTCGTTTCATTCGACATCTTTCACTTAAAATGACGTCTGACCACGGAGTGAAACAAAAGTGCCGAATGAATTCATTAGTGAACCGATCCAACAATGTTGGATATTTTCATTCGGCATCTTTCACTCGCACTCCGAATGAACGGAAAATGAACAGTTCATTCCGTCTGAACACGGAATGAACTGTTCACTCGGATTCGGCCGACCGTTGCTACTCGAGCGTTTAAATCTGTCGTCCTTGAGACACGACTTTATTGGACGCCATATTGACAGAAATGCGGAGTGAATGTTCATTTCTATGTCATTCCAGCTTTGCTGTGTGAACATGGAATGAAACAAAAATGAAGCATTCACGCGAGTGAACATTCATCCGAGTGAACCGTCTGATATCACCTTTAGACAAGGTGCCAATCGCTAACGCTTAATCGCCAATCGTAAACGAAAGGCAGCTAACTGTGTTTGTCGCACTTATATGAGGGACAGGGAGGGAATACGATACGCTACTAAACGTTAGCGATTGGCAACTTGGCTAAGCATCCATGGTACTAAACATGCTGGTCACGAAGAAAAACCCACCTAATTCATATTTAAATATGAATTAAGGGTCAGTTACCTCAAAATTAGGAGATATTTTTCGCGAATTTTTGGTTTTCTTATATTGAATGCTGCTCAGTCTGACTATCCGATCCCTATAACCCTGTTCACTCTTACTCCACGACCCCGATGTAACACTGATATAAAATTGAATATCAAATAGGTACTTTTGTAACATCACAAGGAAGTTACTGCTAATGGGAACAGGGTTATGACTTGAAAATAAGTGTTTGTATTAATAATTAATATATTTATTCAAATGCATAACGGCACACCTCTCCATTTTATTCTCGTACAATGAAACGTGTCTTATAAAAAAAGTATTTACGTCGATTAATACGAGTATGGGGTTTTACAGAACAGGATAAACATAAATTTATTTCTATGATTAACACAAATATCACAATCTACATATGTTTTATTCTCAGACCGTTAAATACTGTACATAATAATTCTTAACCACCTATTTAATTCTACCACCACCCATTCCACCCTCTATTCCACCCGCCGTTCCACCCGCTTCCCCCGCCGTACCCGCCGTACCCGCCCCCGGACCATCCGGACCGACCCGACCACCCGGACCGACCGGACCACCCGGACCATCCGGGTGAGTACCGGACCACGACCGGAGCACCCCACCAGACGTTCCCGGCTGCGGCCAGGGTCAGGGTCACGAGGAAAATGAGGGCCTGGAAACGTTTACCAATCATAAGATACCACGATAGCGCTTTTCTTAACCACTCACATGCTTTGATTTTTGCTATAGACTCTATGTCTATGTAAAATAAGAGTGATGACATGTAACAAAAGCTACATGATTCTACATTTATATCAAACGAGCAAATGTTCATTCTATCCCTATCCACACTCTACGATATTCGTTTTGTGTATCGAACGAATTTTGTAAAGTGGGGGATAGAACGAGCGTTTGCTCGTTCGCACCTTAACACCGCGCATATTATGCGTTCTATGGTGTAACATGACGAAACCGAAAAATTTTAATGACATAATATATTATATTATGTCTACGTGCACACGCCTACCGCAATAAAATATGCTAGCTGCTAGGAAGCTGCTGTCAATCATAAAGCCTAAATATATTATTATTATAACGTAAAACTCAACTTACTAATAAAAATTTTCAAGAGTATTGAAAAGACAGTGTCAACATGCGGTGACAAAATGGTCCTGAAATTTCGTTGACGCTTATGAATTTCTACATGGTGTAACATGACGAAACCGAAAAATTTTAATGACATAATATATTATTAGTGTCAACATGGGGTGACAAAATGGTCCTGAAATTTCGTTGACGCTTATGAATTTCTACATGGTGTAACATGACGAAACCGAAAAATTTTAATGACATAATATATTATATTATGTCATTAAAATTTTTCATAAATGACATAATATATTATATTATGTCATTAAAATTTTTCGGTTTCGTCATGTTACACCATGTAGAAATTCATAAGCGTCAACGAAATTTCAGGACCATTTTGTCACCCCATGTTGACACTGTCTTTTCAATACTCTTGAAAATTTTTATTAGTAAGTTGAGTTTTACGTTATAATAATAATATATTTAGGCTTTATGATTGACAGCAGCTTCCTAGCAGCTAGCATATTTTATTGCGGTAGGCGTGTGCACGTAGACATAATATAATATATTATGTCATTAAAATTTTTCGGTTTCGTCATGTTACACCATAGAACGCATAATATGCGCGGTGTTAAGGTGCGAACGAGCAAACGCTCGTTCTATCCCCCACTTTACAAAATTCGTTCGATACACAAAACGAATATCGTAGAGTGTGGATAGGGATAGAATGAACATTTGCTCGTTTGATATAAATGTAGAATCATGTAGCTTTTGTTACATGTCATCACTCTTATTTTACATAGACATAGAGTCTATAGCAAAAATCAAAGCATGTGAGTGGTTAAGAAAAGCGCTATCGTGGTATCTTATGATTGGTAAACGTTTCCAGGCCCTCATTTTCCTCGTGACCCTGACCCTGGCCGCAGCCGGGAACGTCTGGTGGGGTGCTCCGGTCGTGGTCCGGTACTCACCCGGATGGTCCGGGTGGTCCGGTCGGTCCGGGTGGTCGGGTCGGTCCGGATGGTCCGGGGGCGGGTACGGCGGGTACGGCGGGGGAAGCGGGTGGAACGGCGGGTGGAATAGAGGGTGGAATGGGTGGTGGTAGAATTAAATAGGTGGTTAAGAATTATTATGTACAGTATTTAACGGTCTGAGAATAAAACATATGTAGATTGTGATATTTGTGTTAATCATAGAAATAAATTTATGTTTATCCTGTTCTGTAAAACCCCATACTCGTATTAATCGACGTAAATACTTTTTTTATAAGACACGTTTCATTGTACGAGAATAAAATGGAGAGGTGTGCCGTTATGCATTTGAATAAATATATTAATTATTAATACAAACACTTATTTTCAAGTCATAACCCTGTTCCCATTAGCAGTAACTTCCTTGTGATGTTACAAAAGTACCTATTTGATATTCAATTTTATATCAGTGTTACATCGGGGTCGTGGAGTAAGAGTGAACAGGGTTATAGGGATCGGATAGTCAGACTGAGCAGCATTCAATATAAGAAAACCAAAAATTCGCGAAAAATATCTCCTAATTTTGAGGTAACTGACCCTTAATTCATATTTAAATATGAATTAGGTGGGTTTTTCTTCGTGACCAGCATGTTTAGTACCATGGATGCTTAGCCAAGTTGCCAATCGCTAACGTTTAGTAGCGTATCGTATTCCCTCCCTGTCCCTCATATAAGTGCGACAAACACAGTTAGCTGCCTTTCGTTTACGATTGGCGATTAAGCGTTAGCGATTGGCACCTTGTCTAAAGGTGATATCAGACGGTTCACTCGGATGAATGTTCACTCGCGTGAATGCTTCATTTTTGTTTCATTCCATGTTCACACAGCAAAGCTGGAATGACATAGAAATGAACATTCAAATAGGTACTTTTGTAACATCACAAGGAAGTTACTGCTAATGGGAACAGGGTTATGACTTGAAAATAAGTGTTTGTATTAATAATTAATATATTTATTCAAATGCATAACGGCACACCTCTCCATTTTATTCTCGTACAATGAAACGTGTCTTATAAAAAAAGTATTTACGTCGATTAATACGAGTATGGGGTTTTACAGAACAGGATAAACATAAATTTATTTCTATGATTAACACAAATATCACAATCTACATATGTTTTATTCTCAGACCGTTAAATACTGTACATAATAATTCTTAACCACCTATTTAATTCTACCACCACCCATTCCACCCTCTATTCCACCCGCCGTTCCACCCGCTTCCCCCGCCGTACCCGCCGTACCCGCCCCCGGACCATCCGGACCGACCCGACCACCCGGACCGACCGGACCACCCGGACCATCCGGGTGAGTACCGGACCACGACCGGAGCACCCCACCAGACGTTCCCGGCTGCGGCCAGGGTCAGGGTCACGAGGAAAATGAGGGCCTGGAAACGTTTACCAATCATAAGATACCACGATAGCGCTTTTCTTAACCACTCACATGCTTTGATTTTTGCTATAGACTCTATGTCTATGTAAAATAAGAGTGATGACATGTAACAAAAGCTACATGATTCTACATTTATATCAAACGAGCAAATGTTCATTCTATCCCTATCCACACTCTACGATATTCGTTTTGTGTATCGAACGAATTTTGTAAAGTGGGGGATAGAACGAGCGTTTGCTCGTTCGCACCTTAACACCGCGCATATTATGCGTTCTATGGTGTAACATGACGAAACCGAAAAATTTTAATGACATAATATATTATATTATGTCTACGTGCACACGCCTACCGCAATAAAATATGCTAGCTGCTAGGAAGCTGCTGTCAATCATAAAGCCTAAATATATTATTATTATAACGTAAAACTCAACTTACTAATAAAAATTTTCAAGAGTATTGAAAAGACAGTGTCAACATGGGGTGACAAAATGGTCCTGAAATTTCGTTGACGCTTATGAATTTCTACATGGTGTAACATGACGAAACCGAAAAATTTTAATGACATAATATAATATATTATGTCATTTATGAAAAATTTTAATGACATAATATAATATATTATGTCATTAAAATTTTTCGGTTTCGTCATGTTACACCATGTAGAAATTCATAAGCGTCAACGAAATTTCAGGACCATTTTGTCACCCCATGTTGACACTAATAATATATTATGTCATTAAAATTTTTCGGTTTCGTCATGTTACACCATGTAGAAATTCATAAGCGTCAACGAAATTTCAGGACCATTTTGTCACCGCATGTTGACACTGTCTTTTCAATACTCTTGAAAATTTTTATTAGTAAGTTGAGTTTTACGTTATAATAATAATATATTTAGGCTTTATGATTGACAGCAGCTTCCTAGCAGCTAGCATATTTTATTGCGGTAGGCGTGTGCACGTAGGCGACAAAAAATAGATGTTTTCATGGACTGCTTCATTTTTGAAAGGCAATTTAGTATGGCGTACAGATTCCATGTTTTATTTTTTGGTACATCTGTCGTTTCAAATCCGTAATTTCTTATAGACTAAATATAAGTTTCTTTTTAAATAGATTATAGTACATTGTGCATCTAGGGAGATAAGTACGGTATTACTAACAACAGTACAACACAAGGAAGCTTTTAATGACTCGAGTTAGTATTCCGCTTACCGATCGTGATGCATATTTTTCATCATATTTGCGGATCAAAAAATAAGTTTTAAGACACAATATTATTAAATGACGTACTAACATTTCTATAAGTCTCTAGAGATTTTCACTATTCTATAACTATAACTGCCGTGATGCATGGAAATAATGGCGTTATTATTATTGTAGATAAGGGCTAGAAAATTTGCCGCATCGACCGGTTCCGATCTATTGTGGCAGCCCTGTTTTATAGTTCATTGATGATGATGATGATGCGTTCCTGTTATCCCTCATAAGGGACATAGGGCTCGCAGAAGAGTTTAGTTCATTAATCATTATTAATACCCGTTGAGTCTAGGAAGTTCCAGATTCTTTGGGCTGTAATATTCTGTACCTCGTGAGGTTGAAGTACTTGCCTACCTAGGTGAATGGTGCCCTTAGAAAGCAAGTGTGATGAAAATATATTTTGCAACAAAATACTTACAATAATCTTCATGTCGTATCGGAAATCGGAAGCAATCTGCACTGCGAGCGCATCCTCGCAGTTATATACCCGGCGCGGGCGCAGGACATTTGCACTTCGCGTTTTTCCATCATCCTGCCTTGGATGAAAAAGGTCCTAAGTGAACGTAGTTTCCTACATATATACGATCTTTTGATGGTCATACGCAACTTGGACGTAAACAGCCTTAAATTAATGCACGTAGATTCTGACCAACCAAATATAGTTGACAGTTACTTCCTTGTGGTATCATAAATTGTCTATGAAACCTATGATGACCTATGATTAAAAAAATAAGCAATATACAGCGTGGGTATTTGATACGGGCGAATAATTTATCCAGATATAAATATAATATCTGATCCTACCAGTCGTACAAATCCACTCACTTGCTTCGTGTAGCTTTTGTTACATGTCATCACTCTTATTTTATATAGACATAGAGTCTATCGCAAAAATCAAAGCAAGTGAGTGGTTATAACGTGGTTATGTTAAATTTTGTTGTTAATAATTAGGTGTAATGATTTTTCTAAAGTGCCCCCCAGCAGCAATGTATGCCGGCCAACTGACTTGAAACTCATAATATATGACGTTTAGATACTTATATCTACTTTAAGTGATGTGGCTACTGAAAAAAAAACCTAAAGAAATGTATGTAAACAGGTTCCATAGGTCCGATAGTAATCTAATCGCCACTAATTGGTGCTATTATTTTGATACTTTACGTTTAGTTCTCATCTATTATTCAATATACTCTATGGTTATCAGATGTTCCCAGAAAATTAGGTTAAGTGGTGAATTTAATAAAATGAATTTCATTAACCCTTTACCGCATAGATTTTTTTATGTGTTTGAAAAAAATATATGTAATTATAAATGAGAAATATAGGCTTAGAAAAATAATGAAAAAAAATATAAATGTTTTTAATTACTTTATTTTAGAAAAACAATTGCGGGCAAATCTGGAACAACATGCAATCTTGGCTAGAACTATATACTAGACAAATTTGGAACAATATGAGGTCATGACCAGTATAGTACCTATTGCTCAAAACGTAAAAAAAAACTTCATATTTTAACAACAATATTTATACTGCCGCGACGTGTTGTGTAAATACTCTAGTATCCTCACTATCCTCAGCCATCAAAACTTCTGCCAAATTCAACTTTAAGTCCAGTAAAGGCATATATGTATTTTCTCCTCTCTGTGACATGCTGCGCATCCCCAACAACCTGACGCAACTTAGGTCTACTAAGTGGAAAAACAGCCTGTGGTGCCACTTTTTGCTCCTTACTTTTATTCTGTAAAATCCCAACATCGCGTCTAGAAGATCTACACCTTCCATGCATAAAGTTCCAAATTTGAAGATTAGTATTCTTTGACTAGACTGCATGTTGTGCCACATTTGTCTTAGTTCAAAAAACCGTGAATGCATTATGTTACGAATATGGAACAAAATTTAATTAAATAAATTAATATAATGTAAATATAATTACTTACGTCGACTACCGTAAAAATGTTGGGGATTCATGTCACTGTATACTAACAACTATAAATTCACCAAAACTTTGATTTATGTTGAATAAAAGTGCGTCCAAAAAACGGCTGCCTTGCTCTGTTCACAGAATCTCTGCAACTGACTTTCTACAATCATTTTTTGTAACATTCCGAAAGATTAAATGTTTAATAACTATCCTAATGGGTAATTTATATATCTAGATATATATATCTAGTATTTAAATGTAAAGTTGATACACAGATAATGTGTTAAAATAGTGTGGTAGTTGAAAATATCGAGCGTCCCAAATTTGTCACGATATGCGGTAAAGGGCGGGGCAAGTTTGCAAATAATTTAAATTCTATTATTTTTCACTTTTTATTTCTCACCTTGGTATAATCGTTAATTGTAAGTGTAAACATAGTTATTTGTTTTTTGTTAGTTTTTACTGAGTGCAACGTAGGTATATTTAACTATTTTCTGAAGTTTATGAGTGCTCAAAAAGTCTTAAATATATTCTAGTATCAAAACTCTTAATGCCCGTAAGACTAGTAACGTAACACAAAGTGTGGTCAGCACAAGAATTTTTGAATTTCCCGCCAAATATGTAAGTATAATTTGTATGGGCTCACTCTAGTTTCCCACGTACGTGCGATGCTTTCTATTACATCAGTCTATGTATATGTATTTTACTTCTTTACACTTTATTGCACAAAAGTAAAACTTAAAGTACAACAGGCGGACTTAATGCCATGAGGCATTCTCTACCAGTCAACCTTGGGGCAAAGCAGAGAAAATTGTAGGCGTCGCAAATATATAAACATAAAAGAAATCTGTGTATAATAAATTAATTAAAAAGCAATTACAAAATCGTACATATACATACATACATTATAATTTACTCGGAATTAAAAACACGTAATTTTATACAGCCTGAAATTTTAATATTACATTACTTGAATGCCTTTGTTATTTAGAGACATTCTTACTTTTAGGGATCACCAATTAGCGCGAAATTAAAAAAAAACTTAGTTGCGGTTAGGTTTGTATTGTAATGACGATTAGTATGAAATTTTTATAAAATTAAATGTAAATTCATTGGCGTTTTTATATTATTATATTACGAGTATATCGCTTATATTTAATAAACTAACTCCGAAGCCAAGGTTTTATTACAATTTAAAATGACAGTCAAATGATGTACAAATTCGAGAAAAGCACATGATACCTAAATACCTACCACTATTATGTGCAAAAATAAAATTATTTATTCAGTAAACCACACATATAATACAAATACGTGAATTTATGTGATTATTGTTACAAATCACGGCCAAATGTAACATCGTGTATAAGTTGTACCAGTTTTTGAGTAATGTGGTCCAACCTTATCGGGTTTTGGAAGTGTTGACATGAAAATTTGGGCACTTGTGAGATGACCCGAAAGATATGAGGTTTGCCAGTGGCATCACATGATGTACGTGATCTTTTTCACTTTTAGGGGCACTCAATTAGCGTCAGATTAAAAAAAACCTTTATTTAAAAAATTTAATATATTGCCTTTACCATGTCTTTACATCTTAGAAGCATGTATTTTTGTTAAAAAGCAAATGACTCGATTTAAAACAGCTAGAGAAGTATATCCTAGAAATTCGAGAAACCGAGAAAAACTGGCCTATGACTATGTCCCAAGAACTGCTTTTTTTAATAAGCAATGTTTTATCATGTGTATCAAAATATTTAATAAGTTGCCGCAGGAAATTCAACAGCTACCGTTCAATATTTTACGAAAGAATTTAGAAAAAATCTTGCTTCAAAAACAGTACTACAACGTTAACGCCTTCTTAAATGAGAACAGTTCATTATTTATAATTTGACATTGACACTATCCTTTGCCTCGCTCTTAATATTCCAATTATTTTTTTTTACATGTTTGCATTAATTGTATTATGATTTTTTTTTATATGACTTATTATTTATATCCTGTATATTTTAGATGCTAAGATTAACCTAGGCTACGACTAGAATTAAGTAATAAATTTGCATGCTGTACATAAACAGCTAAAAGGATGTAAGTTCTTACTTTTACCTTTGAAATGTAATATCATGTATGTATATGTATATATAACTTTATTGCACATAAACAAGTTTACAGAAAGTAAAAACAAAACAACAGTAAAAATAAGAATATGTACAAAGGCGAACTTATCCCTAACAGGGATCTCTTCCAGCTAACCCTTGAAATAACATAAAAGGATATACAAGACAAAAATACAGTGAGAGGCAAACTAATAATGAGCACTTAATTTAAATAACATAGCACTTAATGTAACTCCTTTTATGCGAATAAATTATTATGAATTATGAAAACTTAATTGTAGACTTATGTATTGGTAGAGCCCTGCCAACAAAGCTGAGGGATGTTCCGTGTTCGAATCCCGGCGAAGGTACTATTTGCGTATATACTTATTTATCACAAAATATTTATTGGTTCCTTGGTCGTGGCTGTCTATTAATTTAAGTATCTATACGTATCTATCTATCAAATCACAAGCCTTAATTGAGCTTACACAAATCGACTTGGTCCCAACCAAGTAATAAAAACATTAGACATTAATTAAATAAATATCTTGTCCCAAGATTTTATTTAATTAATGTCTAATTTTTTTTTGAGGGAAAATCATTTATTAACAAAAATATAGTAACAAAGGATAAATTAATTGTTATCACGCAAGCACTGATGGAGATATTAGGTACTCTAGTCAGGTAGAGGAAAGATTGGGTAGGGCTGCGCCATCTTTTAGGCCAAAGAAGTTTTTGAAGGAGTTAAATTTGTGGCGCGTACCCCGAATACACATGCTTGTAGCACGGAGTATGGAAATTATAATTTTCGATCTAAGCCAGCCCATTACTACGCTGAGGGATCTGTCCCAACGATCAGCGATTGCTTCGCCGAGATGTTTCACGAAAGCGGACATCTGAGGTGCGAATATCCCATCCACGGATGTTACAAGGGGAGTAAATGTCACATGCCGTTTTTCACAAGAGTTCAATGTCTAATGTTTTTATTGATTCCAAACAACATTTTTAATTAGGCTCCAATACCGCTAGATGTCATTTCTGCCTGTTTTGACCACTTGTTCAATACTTGAAGAGGCCTGCATGACACTAATGCCAATGTTTCGAAGCCTCAAAAGGTTAATATCATAAGATCGCCTAGTTATAAATACTAATGACCGAACGGACTACGGGCTCGTCAAATATGCATGCCAAGTATCTGTACTGGCGATGTTTAAGCAATGGTCTCATCGCGAGCTACTAAGCTATGCGAACTCTCTCTCTCTCCTTGGCAATTATTTTTCCCATCTGATGGTGGGGTCTGCCTTCCTCGTCTTCTCTTTCCACTTTGCCGTCTTCAGAAACATTGTAGCACTTTAGGTCTTCCTTGATTGAGTCCAGCCATATCTTTTTGGGTTTCCCTCTTCTTCTGGGTTGTGGGAGTTTGAAGGACATGGTGGACTGTAAAATGTGATCAGGAGGCCTTCTTTTCACATGTCCATACCATCTTAGCCTAATACTCTCTTGAAGCTTGTCAGCTATTGTACTAAGCTATGAACTATGGGCTATAAACTCGAACTAAAGATACGTACTCCTGTGTAAAAAAAAGAAACACGACGATACTCGCCCGGCGGTGATAGCTGATATCTAAACGAGTATCGCCGTGTCTCTTTTTTTTACACGGGAGTGCGTATCTTATTATATTAGCCGATAGTTCATAGCTTAGTAGCTCGCGGTGAGACCAGTGCCTTAGGTAGGTACACATTTTGCAGAATCCGGCGAGTCCTTTTGGCTGCCGCAAAATATGCCAACTTCTTCATTATCAACCTTCATTATCAAGACCCCTTCCCCTCCCCTTCGGCCATCCACATAAATACACATCCATATATCCACATATCCCTTTGGAAGCAACCTGGCCTATTTCACCTGTTGACAGGTGCGACAATTGCAAAATATCACTGTTAATGACGTCACAGGTATCCGCTTACTAATTTTACTATTGAATAGTCCATGCTTGTTTGCCACCAACAGGGAGTTATTTATAAAAAAACCTTTAATACCTACATCATACATCTAAGGGTTTGTACACACTAGCGATTCACTTGGGCGATTTTAAAGCGATTTCTATACAAAAATTACACGCGGCGATATCGCCGTTTTATATAGAAATCGCTTTTAAATCTCCCAAGTGAATCGCTAGTATGAACAGGCCTTTAGTGTCAAAAGGTAGCCTAAAAACGTTTGATAAATATTTAGTCTTGCATGACTTGATCTTTATGATTTAGTCTTGGGTTATTTCTGGCAAAAATAACTTCTCAATTTCCATATAAATATGTAGATACTCCAATATCGAGATGCGTTACCAAGGAAAACTAGCTAATACTTTTCCGATAGCTTTGTTGACAAAATCAACCGACTTGCGCAAGAGCGCAATCATTACTGATTCCTATGATTCATAGACCTTATTCCTTTGCAATACGGTCTATTATTAGTCCGTATTGATGGTCACAACCTGTTTTTAACTGGGCTAATGTTATGAGGCAAGGTCAAGTCATCATGATACAGTTTTTTACGGTTATTTTTATCGAAAAGCGTTGGTGTAGTGAGGCGTGCTTTCAATCCGGAGGTCGCGGGTTCGAGGCCCGAAATAGAACTAGTGTTCAAAAATAATAGAGTAGGTTCCTATATTAATTTTAGATATCTAAACGTGCGTTTAAACCAAAAGAGCATTCGCTGTTCTATCCCCCGTTCTACGAAATCAACCAATCACGTTTTGTGTAACGATCGAATTTCGTAGAGTGGGGGGTTAGAATAGCGAATGCTCTTTTGGTTTGAACGCACCTTAATGGTTATTATTGTTTATTTTTTGTATAGGTATATTTTTTGGTATCCGAAATGGGTTTAGATTTTATATTCATATATTTTTTTTCGTCATCACCATCATCAGCCTATGTTAGTCCACAGCTGGACGTAGGCTTCTACTATGAACTATGCGTATACACGCATTAGGAGGTAAATGCCCATAATCGCCACGCTGGGCAATATTTTTTTTACTAGGTATATATTTGAAAAATCGTATGAGGTTTAAAGTGTTTAAATATTTATCAGTTCCCGAGCAAAAGACTGTCAAATTCACGACGAAATCCAGGGCCCTATTTCACCACGTTGACAAGTGCTACAAATGTAAAATATCAATGTTACTGACGTCTCAGACCGCCGTAGGCTACAGCTATCGCTTACTATCGATGTCCTTTTTTGTCACGATTACAGAAAATTATTAATAAAAACGTTATTACATCGTTAATAAGCTCGTTTAAATCTTATCATCTTTATGAAAATAATTGAAATAATAATTATTTATCACAAAGGGCCTAAAGACGGATTTGCGAAATGTTTTTAACGCCTCCTAGTACCCTAAGTTATTCGGAAAGCCTGCGATATGACTCTTGGCATTAATCAAGGAATAATAATATAAAAGAAAACACAGAATAAATTAAAGCTTCTTTTATTTGGCATAAGATCAATCTACCACCACCCAGAGGCGTATCTCGGGGTGGCGATCAGTTTAGACGAATGTAGAGGAGCGTGCAGGGAGGCTGTATGAAGAGGAGCAGAATGAAGAATAGGGGAGGAGTGAACGAGCGGCGAGGAGTGCAGAAGGGGGGAGGGGAGGGAGTGAGACAGCAGGGGAGCGGAATGGGAGATAAGGGGAGCGGAGTGGAGCGAATGAGAGAGCGGCGCTGAATGCAGCGACGGAGACACTAAAAGTGGAGCAGAGTGGGAGAGGAGAGGAGCTGAATGGACTGACGGGAGAGAGTGAGACAGGAGGGGCGCGGAATGTAAATGAGCACTGGCGTACGGTAGACTGTGAGAGTGAGCGCTCAATAGCGGTCCGTGGCTGAGAGAGTGAGCGCTCAATACAGGCGAGTGGAGAGAGTGAGAGGATAATAAGGGAGCTGAGTGGAGTGAGTGAGAGGACACCAAGGGAGCTGAGTGGAGCGAGTGAGAGGACACCAAGGGAGCTGAGTGGAGCGAGTGAGAGGACACCAAGGGAGCTGAGTGGAGCGAGTGAGAGGACAACAAGGGAGCAGAATGGAGCGAATGGCTCAATGGGGAGTGAAGCGAATGAGCGCTCAGCAGCGGCTCTGAGTGAAGAGAGTGACTCAGTAACGGCGCTGAGTGGAGAGAGTGGCTCAACGGCGCTGAGTGGAGAGAATGAGCGCTGAGTGGAGACAGTAGGCCTCCAGGCTCGCCGTAGATGCCTCGCTTATCGCGAGCGGAGGCCGAGGCCGCGAGGCAGAGGAGGGCACACACCTGAAAAACAAATACACAATAAGTAAGGATATAATCGTGATATTTAGTTACTACATTATGTTAACCTAATTTAGACAAGCTATTTTAAAGAGTGTACCTATCTATCTAACCATTTTGTTTTATATGGACATATTGGATGGTATGGTTTTCTGTTTAAAAAAAGTAAAATAACAAAACAGGAAAATAGTTTTTGGCTAGACTCACACAAATAAAAATCCTGCCGAATGCTAAACGTCGCCGAATATGAAGAAAAAAATTTCAATTTCGTATACAAATTATACAATTAAGACGTTAAATGGTTGTTTAATTTTCCAATTTTACATACATATATAGGTACCAATCTTTTGTCTATTATTTCCCATAGTTAAGAAAGTGCTACTAAACCTTAATTAATCGTACAAATATAACAATCAATAATTGAATTTTGTATCATATTTGTAACACCGTGCATTTTGCGTTAATAATTGTGCGGAAACTTTTTTGAAATGCTCACTCTTTTCTTCATAGGTGTTTCAGTATCCTCAGAGATTATTATGTTTATCTATCGCACGCTCACGCAGACTATAGTATAATTCTAATAGCCTTTTATGGGCAGTAAATGCACATCGTTTCAAAAGTTCTTTAGCCCTCAGATTACTGACACATTGGCCTTAAATTGTATCCCCTCTTCAACTTACAAGACCTGCATGCTTAGCCAAGTTGCCAATTGCTAACTCTTAATCGTCAATCGTAAGCGAAAGGCAGCTAACTGTCTTTGTCGCACTAATATGAGAGACTAACAGAGAGGGAAAACTACGATACGCTAAGCGTTAGCGATTGGCAACTTGGCTAAGCATCCTGAGTGTACACTAATATAATTTCTTTTTCCCTTTTCTTCCAAACACATGTCAAAGTGACAAATTAGCGTCAAACGATTAATTTGCTAATATCGTTGATGAATGTTTATGAATAACGGCAGTCTGCCTCTTAACCGTTTACTAAATAGTACGGTCAAATCGTACATAATTTTACCCTAAACTCGCAAATCAAGTAGTATCGCTGCATTTTTGGTATGTTGTTTAGACACCATAGGACAGTATAAAACCATATTTTGCAAGCAAAAAAAAGTTGTGCTAGCTGGGTAGTACGTGAAAAACTGCGAAATTTACGGCCATTTTTTAGTTTCTGATTTTTATTTAAAAAACCTTACGTTTTTTCATATCATATGCAAATAAACGTTTAAAGATTAATAAATTTCCAACAAGTGGAGCTAACATGCATTACCGTAGGTCTTATAGTTTCAGAGATTCGAGACTTTAAAAAGTACCCCTTTTCGTAAACTAGATAAAATTTTGTGTTTTGCTAACGTTTTCGACTTAATATCACCTCACCTAATCATGCTACGAAAAACTTGCAATAATGACCTTATAGCGCACTTAATATTCTTTAATTTAAGGGTAAAATTAGGTCAGTGAACTTTGTAGTTGAAAGTATAAACCCGAAATTCCAAAGGCAGGAGGCCCGCTATCTAAGTTTTTCAAACAAATCGCAAGTCGAGTTGCAAAGCTGCAATTTTGGTATATTATAAAGGCCTTATAGATATATAGAGAAAATGCATATTTAAAGAAAAACAAAAAAATAATTTGGGCATAGGACGTAAAAAACGGAAAAAAATTCGCACTTTTTTTAGTTTTTGACGTTTAACTAAAAATCTATTATCTTTTTGATACTGATTGCTATTAAACTAAGAAAGAACATTAAATTTGAAAGGATTTGAGCTAAGTTGCGTCACCGTAAGTTATATATATTTTGAGATACGACATTTCATAAAGTGCCCTTTTATCAAAACATAAACAAATTTTAGGTTACGTTAAAACCTATTCACTAAATATTGGCAAAAACGTTCGCGCTAAGAAAAAATAAGTAATTGTAGATAATAACTACATTAAATTTGGAACAAATTGAGCCGATAACAATTACTGTAAGTCTTATAGTTGGGGGTATACGAGGCTTCAAAACATGCATTTATTTTCTTAACATAATGAAGGGCACATTTTTGAAATGTCGTTTCTCTAAATTTATATAATTTAGGGTAATGCAAGGTAGCTCAAATCCTTTCAAAATTTCATATTCTTTCTAAGTTTTATAGCAATTAGTATCAAAAAAGATAATAGTTTTTTTTAATTAAACGTCAAAAAGTAAAAGAAGTCCAATATTTTTTCAGTTTTTTTTCGTCCTATGCAGAAATTGCTTTTTTGTTTTTCTTGTAATATGCATTTTTTGTACGTCCTTATAGGGCCTATATAATATACTAAAATTGCAGCTTTGCAACGCAACTTGCGATTTGTATGAAAAACTTAGATAACGGACCTCCTGCTTTTTGAATTTCGCGTTTTTAGTTTCAATCACAAAGTTTACTGACCTGATTTTACCCTTAAATGAAAGAATATTAATTGCGCTATAAGATAATTATTTCATGTTTTTTCGTAGCATAATTAGGTAAGGCGATATTAAACCAAAAACGTTAGCAAAACTCAACATTTTTATCTAGTTTACAAAAACAGGGTACTATTTGAAGTCTCGAATCTCTGAAACTATAAGACCTACGGTAATGCATGTTATCTTGTCTTGTTACAAATTCATTCATCTTTAAAACGTTACCTGATACATATTGTCAAAAAACGTAAGGCTTTTTTTATAAAAATCAGAAACTAAAAATAGACAGTAAATTTCACAGTTTTTTCACGTATAAACGCAGCTAGCACAACTTTTTTTTGCTTGCAAAATGTGGTTTTATACTGCCCTATGGTGTCTAAATAGCATACCAAAAATGCAGCTTTACTACATGTTTTGCGAGTTTAATGTACGATTTGACCGTACTAAAATAACTTGAATGAAAAACAAAATTCAACTTACGAAGAAATTTCATTTTCACTGTTTTTCCCGACGTTGTCCAAGACTATGTTGCCATGTGTAGATTTCGGCAGCAGTTTTATACCAACACCGTGTATTTTGACGTGTCGCAAGGGCTCAGCATCCCTACTTCTCACTGAGGACACGTGTTGAAACGATAATGTCAATGTTACTTTGAAATTAGAATATTAATTAATTTTGTATGGGATGATTGACTTTCGAAGAATCGAGATTACCCGTACCTACTTGTAACTTTAGGCTTGTACCCAGAGGATGATATGTAGGTATATGAAAAGGTATTAAACAAATTAACCTTCTGCTTGGTTTCGGAGATAATCAACCCTTTTCAGACAAGTATTCCGTCGTACCTCGTTAGGTATAAAACTTCTTGTTGATTACAGTGCTACCACAATATGTTCTAATCTTACCACACCTTTTGTCTGTCAATCAAAAAAATAAGAATACACGTAACGAAAGAATCTGTCACTCAAATAAAAATAAAATTAAAAAACAACATTTCGACGAACGGTTCAGGAAATTTTGAAAAGTATTCGAAAAGTCTAACACTTTTTTTGTTATATTTGACATTAGGCCACATAATATTTTTTATATATTTAGATGTTTACGATGTATAGTTAAAATCTACATCCTGTATTGTGTACTGTGTAGATTCCTGTGATGTTGGTACGTCATGCTTGAATGCTATTTGATGCAAGTGGATTCGGGTATCAAATAACGAGTATTACATACATAGTTGCAGTATTTAGTTAAGTAAGTTAATCCATATAATATTATAGGTATATACAGGGTGTAATCGTTAAGTGTTGTGCAATTTTACTCTTTGAGTGACGCATTTTTGACATCAATCGGAAATTCTCTGATATCTGTTAAATTATATTTACGGAATTATCGCCTGGCTACACTTTCTTTACTTAAGTTAGGCGAAGCTAAGCTGGTCAAAAGTAATGAGAGTCATATACTTCGTTTAAAAATAAAGACAAATTTTGAATTGAGTAGGTATTTTTTAAATCAATTGACAAATCAAATTAATTGATTGATTTTTAATATACCTACATATATGAATATTGCGATACAGCGAGGAAATGCCGCCAGAACCGACGAAATGTACCGAGTATTACAATGCCACAAGGGCCAATCTTAGACTAAGGTGAGTTAGATTTAATGTATCCCTATAAATTGTACAGGTTTGAAGATAAAGACCAATAAAAAGAATAAAATAAATGTCGTGAAGTAGCGGGGAAACTGAAACAAGTAATATGCGATGTTTATACATATGTTCACTGATCTAACTTGACATTATTAAAAAAAAACATATTCTGATTCGATTGCAGATAATGGAAACAATTTTAATTAAATGCATGCATATGCACATGTACTTTCAGTTGCAACTTTCCTAGAAAGTATACCTACTACGGAAACAGATACTTACTTTTACGTATAATGGTGCTCTACCACTTTTCGACTCTATCTAGTGGTAATAAAGTCGAAAAGTAGTATATCACATTTTTTGTTGACTGTAGCTACATATTTCTGCACATGAAGGATCCAAGGAAAAAGCATATCCAGTGCTTAAAGAAATCAGGGCGAATGCACACATTATTCTGTTAAAAGCGTGGTGGTTTTTCCTTCTGTAATTTGAATTGACTAGACATGTTCTTTCCGTGGACCCTTCATGTATTTCCTGTCCTTCAGAATATTGCCTATTACTGTAATAATTTTAATAGAAACATAAAGCTGTCAGTAATCCATAGCTGTACTTGATACGAGCATTGCCCTGCGGCGATTCTCACGCTGCCATAGACCCGGATTCGACGATCGAAATTGTAACGTCACCGAATATGGACTAATTTATTTTAAGAAGAAGTAAAAATCATACAAAAGGCGGACTTATGGCTATGAATCATTCTCTTCCAGTCAACCATCGGGCAAAACAGAGAAATTGTGAGTAGTGCAAGAGAAGCTAATAAACAATGAACAAAATAACATCCCATACAATACTGAATACACTATACTCCCTGAATCCTTAATTATTCCTAATTATCATCACCTGAGCCATAAAACATCCACTGCTGAACATAGTCTTCTTCTTTTGAACTGTATATGCGCCGGTTGGAAACGCCCTGTCTTCACTTGAGTACCTAATTTGCGAAAAAAACGCAAGTACCTACCACAACGACCATCTGGGTCGCGTTTTATAAAGTTACAATTTACAATTTCGCTGTTTGCCTCTCTTTCTAGCCAATATGTGCGTGCGTTAGAGAGGCAAACAGCGAAATTGTAAATTGTAACTTTATAAAACGCGACCCTGCTCCATGCAATGCTCGTGCCCATGAATACTACATCATCAGCTTATCTGAGTCCACTGCAGGACGTAGGCCTCCTCTATTAAATATGGATATTTAATATAGACGCATTAGGAGGTAAATGCCCATAATCACCTTGTTGGATAAGAGGGCTGGCGATCGTAGTAGTGTGTTCACAATGATTACGCTGCTGCCCATCATCAATCACCAAGAAATAAATAGTTAGTGACACCAATCCCTTAATCGACTCTTACGACACCCACGGGAAGAGTTGGGGCTGGCCACTCATGTTTTCTTACTGCCGTCACCACATATATGGATTTCGTTTCACAGTAAGCTCGATTAAGGATCATGTTGTCGGTAGGTAAATACAACTCAACTGAGACACGAATATTTTTGTTATAAATAAGTACACAAAAAGTGGCCCTTATCTGGATTCGAATCGAGGACCTCCAGCATCTCTGTCTGGGTTATTACCGACAGAGTTACAGAAGTCAGAAACTGCATAAAAATGGTGGGACCCTGGTCTTAGTCGCGCGTCTTGTAAATGCTCCACTCGATAAAATAAACAGCTGTCAAAATACGATTTTAATATTTTTAAATTGAGTCACTTGCCTTGTGTCGTAAATATTATGAGATCGATGGAATGTATGCAATGGATTACATATCAGTAATTAATTAAATAATTTTATTTACTAATTTCACGTCATCGTTGGGCGTAAGAGGGATTTCATTAGTGATGAGTAAATCCCACTTTCAGACCAAAGCAAGAAGAAAAATTTACCTTTTCTGCTGCTGAAGCAAAACAAAAGTATCTTCAAGATGTCTGTAGGTAGGTAGGTAATAGTTTCTATTTTATGTCATTTATTTTAAGAAGAGTCATCCCTAACGTGTATTTAATTTGAACCTTGAAATGATAAAGTGGAAATTCAATTGTCAGACATGTGATTGATGATTGATACAACGCCTGGAAAAGGGTTAAATGTACTCGTATGTGTTGTTTAATAAACTCTTACCACATAATTGTCCAAAATCATTGAATTAAACGGTTTGTTTACATTATTCGCAATGTCTGTTTGCGTCGGTTTTAGTAAGGCGTAGGTAAGTAGGAATTAAAAAAAAACAAGTATTTGGTGAGCTTTTATTCTTAAATTAAACCTACAAGTATTCAGGTCGGCCATATACACGCATGCGCACAATTACACTTTTTATAAAGTTCACACGTTGGATAGACTTTATGTCAACATGATGTCAACACCATAATTTGACCAAGGTATTCCTAAGGGTACTTTTCCTTTAGCGATTCAGATCATCTTGTGTTTGACAGTGACACGCAGACTGTTAGCTACCCGTCTCTTTTGAACTAATTTATAAAAATGAGACGGGTAGCCTCGCTCGAGAAAGCCGCGAGTTGCTGTCAAACAAGATGTGCTAGAGTCGGAGAGCTATGATATTACACACATTGTACACACAAACACACAAATGGATTCTACACAATTGTATAGGTAAGTACCTATATAAATATCGCGAGATTCCCAATCACGTGTCAAGCAAGTATATTTATTATAAGTATTCTGGATAAAACACAATGACGTACCAGTATCGAGGTACCTAAAAAGTACAATTACCTAAAATCCCATTCATCCTTAAGGCTGAGCCACACCGGATGCGTGCACACGCCACGCAAGCGGTGTGCCATCTAGTATGATATTTCACACGCTACAACGCGTACTGTACATGAATTTGGTGTGGTTCGGCCTTTAATCGTCTTACCTAGGTACCAACTAGGCTACGGAGGCTGACAAATAATTAGAATGTACGCAATGTGATATAATCCTTCTAAGTAGGTGCCATTTAGATATCACAAAAATGTAAGTAACGTAGATTAGTCGATCGTGGGACACATGATAATAATCACCTACCGTCAAATGCGCCAACATTGCCACCACGGGAAAGTTTGCCCGTAACGCAATTTTTTTACAAATCGGTTTGTGGGGTAAATTTTATCAGAGTTCTGGCAACTCCACTATTTTTAGTAGAAACTAGGTTATATGGGTGGCAACACTGTGCATCATATTTGCAGCTAACGTCAATCAGTAGCTTGTTCCAACTCGTTGAGTGCAGTGCGTTATTTGGCGGGCAAATTCTTAGTGAAGTTTCAAAGTGAATTGTGCAAAATGGGGAAGATGCTGGTAGGTAAAACTCATGTTATGTAATAAAATAAGATGTGTAGATTGTTTTTCTGTTAATAAAGTTACTAAAAGCCTATTATTAACGGAGTTATTGTCTCAGAGAATGTTACCCAGCCATGTAGCAGCCGATCATTGTAAACTTTGCCCATCGCCAAAAACGTCCTAGGGTTGTCACCTCGTTGTATTTACCAGCCTTTGCGAATAAAAGAGGTTATTGTTTTATAAACGAATATTTACATCGTACTTTTGTTTTTATTCTTTTTACACTATGAGTATTATCAACAGACTTTAATGTTAAAAGGAAAGTGTTCTCAATTCGTGTGTATTATTATCTCTCTTTGATCACGGGCCTATAAATCCCGGTCTTTTGATAGGCTTGCGCGGGGATACAGATCCAACACGTAGAGGCCCTTTGGAGAAATTTGCTGTGTTTTACACCTGCTGCAATCCATTCACGGGCACAAAAATAGATATCCGTGAACCGGTCCCAGCAGGCATATAGAGGCTATTGGAGATTATATATGGAAAAGACTAGTGGGTTATGGTGATGAAGGTTGGATGGATGATTGGTAGGAGGTAGTACTTACCTAAAATTATAGGTAAGAATTATTATACTTACATTAATTAGGTACGTTTCTTTTAATATATGAACAAGAGTTGATGTTGATTTATTTGAAATTTAACATGTTAATAATTGTTAATTGATATCAACAATCTTTTTATTGTTTTCAATTACTCATAGTACCCAAGTATTCTTCCATTATTCAATATTAATTAAAAAATGATCATCATAAGCTTTGTCTTATTTTACCTTAACGCTTTACACAAATTAACTCAAAAGTGACAACCCTAACACTTTTGAAATCTCAGGTGCCGTTTGTATGGGAAAGGGAAAAAAACTGCCAGGTAACATTGCCCACTTGATTTATTCAAAAATGTACACAGTTATCGCTGAGCTGTTTACAGGAAACGGTAGGATTGCCCGTAAGCTAGGTGTGATTCTTATTTCAAAGCTATACGAGCTATATTTAAGTGCAAAATCGACGTGGGCAATGTTGGCCAAAAGTCCGGATAACTTTACCCGCCCTCAAAATTGCAAAAAATATAAATAAAATGATGATTTAAAAATTTTTACGAGACGCAGACAACTGCACTTGATCACAATATACCTTTTAAGCCAAAAAAAGTAGTAGGCTTTCATAGTATTTTTTTGAGATATTCGTGTTTTTTTGAAAAAAGCGGGCAAAGATAGGGCATTTGACGGTACTTAATATGAAACAAACAATAAAACTGTTGAAAGATAATAAATACCATGACCGTGTGAAAGTTCACAAATTCATCTTTATCATTTCTTTACGTAATAAATACATTTTAGGAACGTCATTGGCGAAGTACCTACTCCTACTATCGCAACTTGTTTTGTCTAAAATAATTATTACCGCCATTTTGAATATTACAACACTGATTTGTAGTGTAAATTGTTTACTAACGTTGATAAATCAAAAAGACGGGATTTTTTTTAAAGAATTATGCTCGACTTGTCTTATTTGTCGTTGATATACATGTCACAAAATTTCCTGTCAATTTTCATACTTAATTAAATCAATTGTACCCTAAACCGCACTAGAACCATGTCAAAGTAACACGTAGTAAAAGATTTCATGTAAATCCTATAATCGATCTTAAAACATCACTTTGACATAGTTCCCATCCCGAGTAGCGAGTTCCAATTTAGTGTCTCTAGACAGGAAAATAAGTTCTAACACCAAGTACTAGCATACCGCTGGTACGGCCACGGAGACTCCACCTTATACACTCTTCGGCGTATCGGGGTATACACTGGCGAGCTATACTGGGACGTGTACACTTCAGGCGTGTACTGTGGCGTGTATACTGGTGCCTGTACCGAGTTGTACGAATAGCTTGGAGTGTTGTACGAATATGGTATCTGCGGGGCATTGTGGTAGATGATCTGACTCGAATGCTCCGGTTGCTCCAAGTGTACCGTATGTGTGATGGGTACGGAGACTGAGTACACCGTTTTAGCGTGGGTCTGGATCTCTGTCGATTCTGGGTACTCGTATACGGGTAGCTGCAAAGAAAGTAAATTGTTAAGTGATGTGTGACGTCACAGGGAAAAGCCTGGAATCAAACTTGGACTTAAAGTTCTGAATGACACGTTTTATCCGTAGGAAAGGGAAGGGTGTTTCCTCATACATATAAGTTCCCTTTAAACGAAGCGTGAAGAAGCATCTAGCGGGCCAGCAACGCGATTTGGGCTCCACTTTTCACTGACGATCAGGTGGAGTGGGGCCACTTTGTTGTGCCATTATAAAAAAGGGTCTTGTGCACCCTGAAGGCAGCAGTAACACCTTGGTTCACGCCTGTGTTATGCGCTTCACGCTTACCGTTCCTGCCAATGTTCTGTCTGGAGCGGTTGAGGATTCCGCTATGGGCTCTGATTAAGGTGGAACTATTATACTGAAGAACCAGTAGGGAATACGTAGGTTTGAAGTATACCTTCGAAGTTGAGAGCATTTTAGTTCAGTACCGTGAATAGATTCAAACACCTTTGTGGAATTGATTTTAGAGATTTCCATAAACGGCAGTAGAGGAGAAATATCATGTCCTAACTTGCATGAGTGTAGAGTATACCTACACTTACCTTGGCATTAGAATATAGAGAAGAAATGGCGTGGTTTTGAGTGCGTTTTGTCGTTCCAAAAATTTACGATCTTCAATGATACAAACGCTGCCGAGAAAGGATTTCGGTGTAGCAGGTAGCCAGAATTTAGTAATTTAGTTTAAGAAGGAATCGCTAGGTTTCCATGAGCAAGAGTATGAAGGGCTATAACTCTTTGAGGGAGTCTTTTCTATTCCCGAATGTTATAAATTAATGATGGCACATTGCTGGAAAGTATCAAAGATTTCGACCTTGAGTTACAGCCAGAATTTAGCGAATCTTTTGAACAGAAGTTCCTAAGCAACTGTTTTGTTTTTATTTGATATTGGCTTACTTATCGCCACTAGCCAAGAGCAGAGACCCGGCCTAGGTACGATGGAGTGAATTATCGACAATGAGTTACAGCCAGAATTTAGTGTAGTTTTGCGCAGTACCTTGCTGGAGGGGCTGATTACGATGTGCATTTATAAATATACCAGTGTCTAAAACCAGTGTCTAAAGACGAAACGCTTCGTCTCTTTTGATACACTGATAAAGGGAAGGAATCGCTAGGTTTCCATGTGCAAGAGTATGAAGGGCCATAGCCATAACTCTTTAAGGGCGTATCTTTTTTGTTCCCGAATGTTATAATTTAACGATGGAATATTGCTCGAAAGTGGCAAAGACCTTCAGCTACAGCCAGAATTTAGTGTAGTTTTGCGAACAGAAGCGATTATGACGCGGAATCGAAGCTTGCGACTACCAGGTACGAGAATGTAATGTAAATTTCGGGATCAGAGTCTGTTCGTAAGCGAACCTGTCGACTACCAGCCGAGGTCTAAAGCCAGCAGCACACACAAAGCGTGCAGGCAGACTAGGTTGAGAGCGTTGTTGGGAAGTACCGTGCTTGAGGGGCGGACTACGGTGTGCACGGATACCGGGACTGGGTAGGAGTGGCTCCAGCTGCGCTTGTCCCGCGCTGATGAGGTGAGCGTCGCGTAGGCGAGGACTAGGATCTGAAAAGATGACGTTTTGTGGTGAAAAAACTTTTAATACAGATGTTTTTAGGGTAGTAAACTACCTTACAGTTTCACCATGTCCACGGCATAGCTGAGTTCTAGGAATCTCTAATTTGGTGTCGGTGTAGGTACATATTAATCACGTTGACGAAGTGGTAGAATAAAAATAGATTTTTTTCTTCGGGTAACCCTAGTAAGGAGAAGGAGGGGTTGATTTTTTTATTTTGCTGTAATCTTATAGTGTGGGGTATCATAGAATTGGTTTTTCAAAAAGAATAATAGTCACAAAATAAAATGTTTTTTCTAAATAAAGTCAATATTTTGTATATACCCCCTATGTAATGTATGTGACCCCCTCTCTACCTTTTGATTCATGGGTTTAAAAAATATGAAAAAATCATGAATGAAGTGGGCTTATAGAATACTTTAAAATGAAACTATTTCGAACATAATCGGGCCAGATCCAACATCAAAAAATGCGCCTGAAGATCACAAACTCAAGTTTTGACAGGGCTCCGCTAATTTATGGCCAATGAATTAATGGGTAGGAAAGTAATATGAATAATAATTTGAGTAGGATGGTACCTATTCACCCTTTTTATCTGCCCAAATATTTTTACACAACTATACATTAAGTACAATAGGTACTAATAACACCATACAAGTAGACTGTTTTGTTTGAATAGATTTCTTAGGTATCTGTACAAATATTATCCTACAGTGCCTTATTAATGCCATTTATTATGTACAGTCACATATACTACTATTATTATACCTTCGCAAATTACACATAGAAATACAATAAATAAATATATTAAGCGTCACTTTTGCACTTGCACACTTGTTAGATTACAACGTGATGGTAACTATACGACAAACGATAAACAGGATACCGTCATAAATCTACAGGTTTCGGATTTGGACTACGTACAGTCAACGAATTGAAACACTAGACCTCTCGGGAACCATCTCAAAGTGACGCTATAAAGCACATTGTTAGAAATCACGAACTAGTTATCACTGCGACATGGTTCTAAAGTCTAGGGCTCTAATTGGTTGAGTACCATCAAACCATCACCTATGATCACCTAACTAGGTATACTCCAAACACTTCCAACAAATGGTCCGAAACTTAATCAATTATCTTTCATTAGGTGTGTAATTGTTATATTAAACGTGTTATTATTAGGCATAAACTCCTTACTAATAAGATAACAAGTAATTTTTTTTGATTATGTTGAAAAGAAAATTGGGGCTGATGATTACGAGTATTTAGGAATTGAAATTGTGAACCAGAGTTGCAGTGTTGGAATATAATTGCGTGGTTTTACGGTACTCTTTAGACTCTGTGCGAAAAGCGAAGTCGCCTAACAGCAAGACGTGTCCATATATCTCACGCGCCTTTACGCACAAACTCAAGTAAAACTTAACCACTTTAGGCACTAGTCTCACCGCGAGCTACTAAGCTACGAACTATCGGCTATAAACACGAACAAAAGATACGCACTCCCGTGTAAAAAAAAGAGACACAGTGATACTCGCCCGGCTGTAATAGCCGATAGCTGGGCGAGTATCGCCGTGTCTCTTTTATTTTCACGCGAGTGCGTATCTTTTGTTCGTGTTTATAGCTGATAGTTCATAGTTTAGTAGCTCGCGGTGAGACCAGTGCCTTAGCCTATACTTATCATACTAGCAACGTACCACAGTTTTCATTTTGCCGTAATAAAGCCGCAGGCGTTGTATCTCTTCCAAAATCCACTTCCGACTGTCCACGACCTTGCGCATGCGCGATTTATACGACTATGCGCAGACGCGGGCCCGCCACCGAAAACACGGCAAAACAGGATTTGTGTCGGATGACAATTAAATATATCCTTTATCTTGATGCGATTAATTTTAGAGGCGTCATCATGGATTTGACGTCAATAGAAATCGAATTTGAAGTTGTAAGATTCAAATTATAATAAACTAGTATCCGCTCGGACTCACAAGGGTAAAATACTAATACTAAATCCTTCCTCTTGAATACTCTCTGCTTATTAAAAAAAAACCGCTTAAAATCCGTTACGTAGTTTTACATTTTTTGTATAGACGGGCAAACAGCGATGGGTAGCGACTTTAGTTTTAATACTGTCTAGTGAAAAACAGCGTGCCTGTATGATAATTATAGTACTTGTAAAAACTTGCAGGAGGATTTAAAAAAAATCTCGTATTTATCTCATATTATTTGGGTGATTCTTCGGGGAGTTCGAGGACCGCTTCATCCACTCGGATTTTTAATTGCCGTCCCGCCCTTATAAATTACCGTGACGGTAGGACTAGACACAGCAACATTGATTATTCTTTAGAATTAATATTGGTATTAAATTCGGCTATTTTGGCATTTGACCGAGATCGCTAGTGGTCTTTCCTCGCTGTATCGCATGATATTGATGTTACATTGTGCGAGGAATTCGGTCCTCGATTTCGATTCTCGAGTTACGTCAATCACGTTTTGTGATTTCCCATGAAACCAATAGGTTATCTACTTTAGGTTCAATTCAATTAGGTGTACCAATAGGTACAAAATCCTACACCTTGCCGTAAAGAATTGATATACCCGTTCTATTATTTCGCTCTATCTTTCGGTGGTTCAGCTAGATGCCCCACCTATGCTATTCACTTCTATAATTAAGATCACTGGTAAACAGACTGACTCAAAAATGATACAGCATTTTTGGACCAGGAGCTGAACCATAAACATAGAACACAAAAATAGTGGTGATCAGTTTGGGATATGTTCAATATTTTATTCTGATCAAGTAAAAGCAGGAGAAAAGTTTTTATTACTTTTATCATACATCAAGTTATTATAATGTGTCAACTATATTGAAGCTAACGCATCATCAATCTTCTATCATCATCATCATCAGACAATTGACGTCCACTGCTGGACATAGGCCTCCCCCAGAGAGTTCCACAAAGATCGGTCGTGAGCTGTCATCATCCATTGGACACCCGCAACCTTTACCAGGTCGTTGCTCCATCTTGTGGGGGGCCTTCCCGATGGCATTTACGATTTAATACTAATAAATTACGGTACCTATTACCTGTTCGGACTCTACATTTCGCTCATTGGACGAATTTCTGGTATTATCATTATAACTGTGATGAATGTCCCACTTTGTGACGTGAATTTGAGTTCAAGTTTTTGCCTGGAATTCGCTCTAGCTTGATACATATAAAGTTGGCTTAGTGATACAGCGAGGCAAATTAAACACTTCATACCTATGCGCAAAAATTCATTTATTGTTTTAGCATCCTACTTGGTCATTACCAACTATTAGAAATTCTGGACCCATCACATATCATTATTTGAGACAAAAAACTGGTTTTCGCGGTAGATTTTTGATTTGGAGATGTCTAGCTTCCGGAAAAATATGTAAAGCCTCCTGGGTACTCGTATATCCACGTACTGCGTCCAAGACCTTTGGCAGATGGGCAACAGCATCCTTCAAAATACGGCATATAACTTGATTGCCAATCCACCTGCCAAGCGTGGCGATTACGGTTCTAATACTAAACCCATATGGCTGTCAAATTAAATTCGTAGCCATAGTTGTAGGCCTACCGCTAAATTAGTGAATTTCGAACATTCGTTTCTCTCACTCCAAAGAAGTCGTCATCGGATTGACAGAGACAGATATGCCCTAAATTTACGATTACGGTGGCTTATGATGGTCCCGATTTATCCATTTATCGTGCTATGCGTCACTTTCGTACTTGCATACTTGACAGAACGTGACGGCAACAATTTTGTACAGTTTGTCTGCCTAGCACTGCTCTTATTCTCTCAACTACTCAAAGGTTAGCTGGAAGAGATCCCTTGCAGGGATAAGCTCGCCTTTGCACAATTGTCTTGTGTTTTGTGTACTTCTCTATAATTTTTGTACAATAAAGTGTTTTACTACTACTACTACTACGGCAACCACGATAAACGATTAGACACGGTACCACCATAAGCATACTGGAAATTAGCGATACGAGTAGGCTGGAATCCATTAAATTATAGCACGATCGGTCCATATGGCATTCTCAAGGAAGTTCTATGTCTAACTAACTCTTCGTCTATCAGCTGAAGCTGATATCTAATGATGATGATGTAAATGCAGTCAAAATCCAAGCTGACCCATAAGCTCCATATCAACTCCGAGACTAACATTCCATTAGGCGCAAAGTTCGTGTCCTTGCGTCACAAACATAAAAAAATGTACAAAAAAGTTCTGTTTATATCAGTTCCAAAATTAGAACAATATTTACCAACGCGGAATCTTTCGCGTGTCACTGACCGATTTATCTCCATGGTTGTTTTCTAGGACTAACGGTTTACTGTTAACGTAAAAGCCATTAAAATTGTTTTTGATAGCGATAAGTGACGGATTTTCGATACATGGATTGTCTTCTTAACGTAGGTGTTGACAAAGTTACAAACAAGTTTCATCAACATTTTTGTCTATTTTTGATATTCACTTTTAAAATTGGTACCTGTGCAAGATGCCAATGCCCTAATGCCCCCTAGACAGGTAGGTTTTGGCAGGCAATGACAGGGACAATCATCATCATCATCACTGTATATGGCATTTATTCCTGGAATTACCTAAGTACATATTTAATACTTAATACCCACCACCCACACTACACTTCTGAGCCGCCTACACCGACCGGTGTTGCCCCTGTATTGCGACGGCATTTTCAGGGGGCCGTCTAGTCGGTGGTAAGTCTCCGCCTGCGTCGATAGCAAAGAGAAATAATTGTTATGGCAGGTATCCGGACTCCGGACCTCTTTTCTATAGATCCTTCTCGGACCATCCATCTTCCATTCCATTCTCAATAGTCTCTGTTTCTATACGCCAGCTGGATGGGATATCTGTTGTTGTGCTTATGAATGGGTTGCAGCAGTAAAAAAAAGTTGTACAACACAGCCTCAAACTTTTGGTTTTGGATGCAAATCTCAGTACAAGCCTATCAAAAGACCGGGATTTATAGCCCTGTGAAACAAAAAAATGGAGTACCTATAAGTACACAAGTAATCATATAATTATGTCAATAAATATAAGTTTACTTCCCTACTTGCGAAAAGTCTATTAACATATTACTCATTCTCGTTTATCATAATTCACAAGGAAAAACATAAAACTACGAATTGCGTAATATAATTATGTAGTTTAATATTTAATACGGTTGTAAAGTCAAAATGGTCTGAAATTTCTTAAAACAATTTAATTTATACAATTAGAATGCAGTAGGTAGGTACAGTCGAAGACAAAATAAGGGGTATACAAAAACGTTCAAAAATATGTCCCAGTGCACTCTAATTCTGTGTAATAAGAACGTCGTAACATATTTATGAACGGATTATTTCGATACTTATTTTTGCACTTGACTGTACCTAGTGCGTTTGCATTTGCACACACATCAAGATAAAAATATAAAAAAAAATACAATTTTAAAGAGGCAACACAACGGGCCGTAGTTAATTATTTTCTACATTTAACCTTTTGGGATTCTAGTGGTAAAAACACAAAAAATATATTTATTAAAATAATTTGATTTGTTTCACAAAAAATTGTCATCAAAAATGTTTTAAGGTACCTACATACCTATTTCACTATCTGCCACTTTATGCGTGATCGTGTTTTTGTTCGTGAATTATCAATATATTGTTATTTATTCACAATTTAAATGAATAGGATGAAAACACCAATTTCACCCTCGAGCCTCGAGATAATGACCGTAACACTCTTAAGGTGCATTCGCTGTTCTATCCCCCGCTCTACGAAATCAACCAATCACGTATTGTGTGACGATCGAATTTCGTAGAGTGGGAGGTTAGAATAGCGAATGTTCGCTTGGTCTGAATGCACCTTAACACTCTTTTTATATTCGAGTGGTAACTGCGGCTCTACCGCGAACTATGAAGTCCGCAAATTTCAGGGATTTTTCTCTGTCAGTCTAATGACGCCTTCGTTGGAGTGACAGAGACAAATCCCCAAAATGTACGAACTTCGGTGTTCGCGGTATCAGGTCTATGGTAACTATCAATACCTACATATTATGTGGATTATCAAGCTGTCGGTAATTTATCTAAACATACATAATATGTTCTATGCTAGGTTGTTCAGACGCCGTCACAAATATCGAAGCGGCCACGGTGCCCAAAAATATCCGAACATGTACTCTAATGCCATGACAATAGAGGCTTCAATATTTGTGAGCAACCTGGCCGGTCCCGTATATCATGACTGTACACTTGTACAGTCATGTTTGATAATAAGTGAGTAGGTATACATTTCGAATCCTATGTCGAAGGCATAAGAATCAAAATTGGCAACATATTTTGCCTCCATACCTATATCTATTGAGGATAATGTGGGATGAATTACCCACGTCTTTGTTCATCCCAGTCGCCTATTAATTTTATATTCAGGTTATTATGTATCCAGTGCGAAAGGACGCGGCACATGATTTTTGCACGGCACCTCACCTGTGAAAAAAGTAAGTAATATCATAATATTCATAATCTTATAAACGTCGATTTTATTATTGTTATACCCACATTAGAATAGTGGTTTGCGTTTCATTATTATTGATGCAGTGTTGAAAGGGTGATTTTTCTGCACTAGTGTTGGATCTTAAAACAGACACAAGTCATACGAGTTAAAGAAAAAACCTATATTATTCGATTAGACACGAATATTTGTACAATGGATTTTGTGAGAAAAAAAGACAATCTCAACAAACTAGATCGTGCAGAAAAGTACTATGAAAATTAATTCTTGCACAGGTGCAGAAAAATCATCACTTTCTCATAAGCTCAATATGCATTGTAAAAAATGTAGGTTTTTTGTTCATAACATAACATAAGTATATTATAATTGTAATCACACAAAAAACCGCATCAACATAAAGTTATTAAGGTGGATCTACGAAATTCGTTGATTTCGTAGAGTGGGGGATAGAATGAGCGAATGCTCGTTTAGTCTAAACTAAATGCACATTTAGAGGTAGCGTCATGCCCGAAACAGAATAATAAATAAATAAATATCTAGAGGGCAACTTACACAAATCGACCTAATCCCACGGCCAATTAAGGTGATAGTGATAGGTGATGTGGGTACCAAGCGACGATAAATATATAATAGATACATACAAATAGATACTTAGCTTAAATATATAGACAGCCACGACCAAGGAACAAATATTTGCGATAAATAATTACACAAAGAATGCCTCGCCGAGATTCGAACCCGGAACCTCCAGGTTCGTAGGCAGGGTCACTACCAACTAGGCTATGGAGGCTGACAAATAATAAAACGTAAGTTTACACGATTACTCGTAAACCCAAGAATTGCTTTTTAAGAGTCATCATGGCGAAGGCAACGTTCGAGCACTGTTGCTGCTGCGTGGACCTCAGGATTGGCTGCCTCATCTGGGGCTACTTAGAAGCGGTGAGTTTTCCACCGGTACCCAAGAAGTTGAGCTCCAGGATCCTTAGCCAAGTTGCCAATTGCTAGCGCTTGGTAGCGTATCGTAGTTTTCCCTCTCTGTCACTCTTTCATATTAGTGCAACAAAGACAGTTAGCTGCCTTTCGTTTACGATTGACGATTAAGCGCTAGCGATTGGCAACTTGGCTAAGCACCCAGGAATCCTAGCAGCCCTACCGCGAACTCGGAAATCCACAAATTACGAGTATTTTCTCTTCACTCTGATAACGCCTTCGATGGGGTGACAGAGAGAAATTAATTAACCCTCGAAAGAATATTAATTGAAAATGCCATTTAATGATACCATCGAGCTTGTTTGACTATGTGGAAACGAAAAATGGCCAATATGGCCGTAGGATCTTGGGAACGTCTTAATAAACTGAATTGGAGACCATTTTGTGGCACTTAGATTTTTACTTACATTTATGTTTATTTTACGTTTTAATGTATATTTTGTGTCATAAATAAATGTTTTTTCTTTCTTTCTTTACCTATCGTTCATCAGTAGAAAACAAAAAAAGTAATCAAACTTAAAAAAACCATCTGTGCTGAAAAATTCGTATGATACATATGCGAAAAGGAAATCCATAACTCGTGTCGATTTAAAACACTCTCTACCTGATTTAATTTATGGCCACTCTTTTCGAATTTCATTTTTATCGTACTATTTTGTCAACCACTTATTGAAATCTCCGTTTCTTTGTTACGCAGCTGGGTTTTGTATACTCCTTGGTGCAAATTATCCTGACCTGTAAAGATTTCCACTTGGTGGTCGAAGCCTTCAAGCCTTTACTAAATGTCCCGGAAGATCAGATCCCGGAATTAGAGCAGGTCATCAAATCGGTTGGTGTCGGGATTATCATCTTCATGGCGATATTGTGGGCTATCAAAATATTTTTCAACGTAGTATTTCTTCGAGGATTACATATGGTACGTTCTGAACAATTTTTGCAATTGGATTTACTATTGATAAAAATAAGAATGGTGACAGGAGTTACAAGAATGGAGAAAATTCTAACATAAAATATCTGTGAGGTAGTTATTCATAGGTAACATATTTTATAATCAAATAAATATGGGAACGTACGTATGGTGAAAACACAAATCAAATTATTTATTAACTAAATATTTTGATTTGTACTTTTATTTTTTCCCAGTAATCACACTACTTAATATGGATGTCATACCAAAGAAAAAACGACCAAGATCACCAACCCACGACCCCACGTGCTTAGCTCGGCCACTCGAGACTTTGGTGATCTTGGTCGTTTTTTTCTTTGGTATATGACATCCAATATTTATAATGAATATGTGTAATTATTTGCTATGAAAAAAGATGGTGCTATAAAATGCGTGAAAAACAGTCGATAATTTTTCAAAATATTTTCCAGAATTACATACGTTAGATGTCGCATTAGAGATTATGTATTACGTAAATGAGCGATTTAGGCATCCGCCGCAAAAGCTGGGACCGTGTGTTCGAATCCCAGGTCAGGGGGAGATCATGGTAGGATCTCTTAAATGCGATTCAGATTAGGTCCTAAACTGAATCGCATTATTCGATCGTGGGCTACCCCTGGTATTGATGAACTTGGATTTTTTATTTGCCACATGACATGACATGTAAGCCGTGTGGTGACGGCAGTAAGAATAGGTACATTTGTCACAACCCCAACTCCTCCTGCGGGTGTCGTAAGAGTCGACTAAGGGATCGAAGTGGCACTGGCCATTCTACAAGATTGATGATGGGCAGCAGCGTTATCATAGTGGACACATAACTGCGATCGTCAATCCGCTTGCCCAGCGTGGCGATTATGGGCATTTACCTCCTAATGCGTATACGCATAGTCAATAGGAGAGGCCTACGTCCAGCATGTTAGTCCACACATAGGCTGATGATGATGACATGACATGTTACATTTATTTTACTCGTTACTCCGGTGTTTATGTACTTAAAGAAAAAACTTATTCCCCAGAACATCCGATCCCACGTGGGAGCATACCTGCTGTACTCCTTCGTCTTCATGCTCGTCAGCTTGATTACCACCATCGCGATGCTCGCCGTGTTGGGGACCATAGACAAGCTGAATATCCCGGGATACGTCTTCGTCATTGTTCTCATTCCTGTCTTGTTAATTTATGGTAAGTATGCGCCGCCCTAGAGACCTCCTTACTATTCCATATCACATCCGCACCCATCAAACTTCCAACGCACCCACCCACAGAGCTATAGAACTAATTTTATTAATAACTTTTTAGCTACGATTCAAAATACCGACATTTTCTCTGATAGATAGACACAACTTAGACGAAATATTAACCATTACCTTAATACCTGCTACTGTACCCTATAATTTTTCCTTTTCATTATTTTGACATAAAATGTTATTACTATTAGAATTATATTAGCTTATAGATAATTCCACATGTAATGTCTTGGCGCAAGCTGTCTTTTACATGGTTGTTGTTGAATAAAGAATAAAGTATGAGGTGCCACGAGGAAGTCTACTTTGGCGGAAACGTGATGGCTATGACAGCTACCTTAGAAATATAAGGAAAGTGGGAGAATTATTTATCAATACAAATTTTTAGTCGTTGACTTCATTCCTGAAGGTCGTGTCCGTCTGAAATTTCCTGATGACTTCTGTCACCAATCATTTCCATCCCATCCTGTCCTCGGCCTTCTTCATGGCGGCGGTCACAGTGAGGCCTGTGAGAGCAGTAACCTGGTCGGACCATCGGGTAGGAGACCTGCCTCGTAGTCGCTTGCCGTCTACTTTCCCAACAACCACAAGCTTTTCCAGATTGTCGGGTTCACGACGAGCTATGTGGCCAAAATAACCGAGGACCCTTTGGTAGCAGGTGGTGGATAGCCTTGTCCGGATCTTAAGCTATTAAAGGAAGGAGACGTTTGTCCTCTTGGCTGTCTATGGGATGCGAAGCATCAATACAAATCATTATCATCATCATCATCAGCCAATTGACGTCCACTGCTGGACATAGGCCTCCCCCAGAGAGTTCCACAAAGATCGGTCGTGAGCTGTCCGCATCCATTGGACACCCGCAACCTTTACCAGGTCGTCGCTCCATCTTGTGGGGGGCCTTCCCACGCTGCGCCGTCCAGTGCGTGGTCGCCACTCGAGAACACGCCGACCCCACCGGTCATCGGTCCTCCGGGCAATATGGCCAGCCCACTGCCACTTCAACCTGGCGATTCTTCGGGCTATGTCAGTCACTTTTGTTCTTCTGCGGATCTCGTCATTCCTGATCCGATCTCGCAGAGGAACCCCGAGCATTGCCCTCTCCATCGCTCGTTGAGTGACTCTGAGCCTCCTAATGAGTCCCATAGTGAACGACCACGTTTCAGATCCGTAAGTAATCACTGCACACTGGTCGAAGACTTTCGACTTGAGACACTGCGGTATATTGGACGAGGGACAAGTCAATACAAATACCAGGTTATAAAATTAAAAGCCAAGCCACATAGGATATGTGTGCAAGCACGTGCGCGCTGGATGCGTATGGCGCAGGGCCGATCATTGTGGCAATCATTGGGGGAGGCCTATGTTCAGCAGTGGACGTCTTTTGCTGATATGATGTTGATGAAGTCTTCCCGCGGGTGTCGTAAAAGTCGACTAGGGGATTGAAGTGGCACTGACCATTTATTTATTGAAGATTGATTATGGGCTGCATAATCACAGTGGACACACTACTGCGATAGCTGACTCGCTTGCCCAGCCAGCGTAGTGATTCTGGTCATATACCTCCTAATGCTTCCATACGAAGGTAATAGGCTAGTCTGAATGGATTGAATCTTTGTTATCCGAGGCATAACTCTGCTCACTTAAAAAAAGTATACTGTACATGTCCGTAAAAGTTTTCAACCATCTACCTAAAGAAATGAAGTCACTAATTTTAAAAACCAATTATTCAAATGGTGTTTAAATAAATCGTACTATGACATTAATGAACATTTTCAAAATAATAATACTATATGATGTGCGCACTATACTTACCATTCTTGACATCAATTTATTTACACACTTTTAATTACTGTTCCATCTAATTTTCCTGTTTTATTCCTGTTCTGTATTTATTTTCTGTTCTCTGATTTCTTATAGCATGACATTGACATTTCCTTTTATTTATTGATTTATTTATTATAATTTTATTGTTTCTTTAATTTTGTTTTTTTTTTTTATATATTTGACATTAACTTAACTGCTAGAAACTAGAAATTAAAATTCAATGACATGCCATTAGAATCATAATTTATATTGTACGCCGTATAATGGTTGATTGTGACGATCTGTACTACTTAATGACTGTAACCTTATAATTATTACTCACATTCAAACAATAAACTATTTGTATAGAATGGGATAGATCTATGTCCATTGTCCATCACCATACTTTCTGAAATAAGGTGACGAAAATGATGAATAGTTAGTGATGATGTCTGTAAATGAAGATTTTAATGAAATGATGTTTTCAGCTGTTATGGCGTACTTCTGGTTGGTGATCCGGAGTCAGTACTGCAACATGGAGATCAAACCGTCCCGAACAGGCCACCATAGATCCTAAAATAATCATAAACACTCTCTTATCATACACAAATAAATATAATATTATAATATAATACTTTTTTTTATATATTTATTTTCAAAACTACAATAAGTATATGTACATAGATTAAATCTAACTAATCTACTTAACCTAACCTATATCTAAGATTGGCCCTTGTGGCATTGTACCGAGGATGCTGGCGGCATTTCCTCGCTGTATCGCAATACTGATGCGTTGTGCGAGGAAGTCGCCAGCTCTTCGGTCTTTAGTTACATCAACCAGACGTTTCGCGATCTCAGCAAACAATTTGCGTGCGCTGGGGCCCCAAGAACCTAAAGTTTCTACGCCAAACGGTACAAAATCGTACTCTTTGCCGAGGCCCTTATATTTATTTTTATTACGTTTTAAAAATTCGGCATTTTCAGCCGCAGCGGCTGCCTTAAACGTAGTTCGTTGAAGATGGGACGGTGCCAGGGTGTCTACGCAAGTAGCATCCCATACCAACATCCGTCCCAAGCTCCAAGGAACCAAAGACACACCATCAGGTCTCTTACCATCCTCTCTAATAATACTTATAATACTTGTATTGCGAATTTTTTAAGTTTTTTTTTCATTCTAGTTTTGGGTGAATATCTGAGCGTTTAAACCGCCTAATTTTGGTGGCATCATTTTTGCCGAAGTTTCTAAACGTCTCAATGTTATACTTCGTCATTTGGATGAGGTACTCTCTGTAGCACATTGTAACGCATAGAAACTTCGGCAAAAATTTCATTTGGAACCTCCGTTGCGGCAATTAGCTTAACTCGTATTATCAAATTTATTTATTATTCCTTTATGAATATAGACTCTGTTGTGATTACCTGTAAGTGGGAGATCAATTGTAAATGAACTTGGCTAAAATTCTGTAAAATGTGTATTGTATCTTTTGTTAGTGATCCTTATAAACAAATGATGCCACCAAAAAAAGGCGGTTAGAACGCTCAGATATTCACCCTTTTGCACTATGATTCTCCTGAAGGAAAAGTTAGTCAGTTTGACGTTAAGTAGGTAGTGTAGATATACCATACCTAAACAATGTGTGATGCGTGCTCTGCATTGTTTTTTCCGGTTATAGTGTTTAATCTTTGCCTGGTGACGAGAACGGGACGGGAAATTCCGATGCGTTTATATCAGAACTATTGTAGCCGTACCATGAGTTGCCCCCGCATTATTAACGCGATCTCACTTTCTATCCGTCCCACTCGTACTCGCGTATTGGTGCGACTTGCAAGCCATCAGCCAGCCAGAAAGTAACTCCGAAATCCTAACGAACAAATAAAACGTAAAAGTAGCACACAATTACAGTCACGTCTAATAATATGTATACATTTCGGAACGTATGTCAAAGGCATAAGGATCAAAATCGTATACTCGTACATATTGTTAGAGCATACATACATATACAATAGGGATGATGACTGTAGTTAAAATAAATTATTTAACATTATGCACGACATAATACACGAAGAAATTATAACAAAGATGTAGATTGCAGCAATTTTTGTACAGAACTTCGATTTAATAAATTGAAAAGAACTTAAAAAAAGTAGGTCATTTGACAGTACCTAAACGTGACGTCACTTTTGAGTATTTCATATAAAATTCCATAGTGGTGAATTACTGGTGATCGTTTTGACAGTTCGAAAAAAGATGCTGATTTGACTTGCCAGTCATCATGCCTATTATACATATTATTGCTTTTCAAAAACGGTCGTAAATGTTTTTGTTGACAACTGTCAACAGATATATAACCCTTGAAATATTACGATTATGATATTTTAGGGGTTTTCTTTATAACCTATATAAACTTGACACTAAAAGCTTGCAATGAACATGCCCCCAAAAACTATTATGCAATAGTGCCTCGGTGGGCACCTATAGCGCTTTTTGTAATACCGCGCATGTCTGTCGAGCAACACTGTGTGTTGATGTGGTGCATGCAGACCAAAAGAGCATTCGCAGTTCTATCCCCCGCTCTACGAAATCAATCAATCACGTTTTGTGCAACGATCGAATTTCGTAGAGTGGGAGGTTAGAATAGCGAATGTTCGCTTGGTCTGAACGCACCTTATTTGAATCTGTCAAAAATATTCGGCAGAGATATAATTATTATGTATGTATGCAGTATGTATATATGTAAATTCTTTATTGTAGGTACTTACATAAAACACAGGTAAAAATACACATGAACAGTAAATTAGACAGGTACAAAGGCGAATTTATCCCTGTAAGGGATCTCTTCCAATTAACATTAATTATATTATGCGCGGTATTACAAAAAGCCCTATTATCCGGCCCACCGAAGCACAATTGCACAATAGTTTTTGGGGCATGTTCAAGCTCGCATTAGACTGTTTATAATATACAGTTACAGTAAAATACATTGTTATCATAACCACAATGTACCAAAAACAATGACACCCACGCGGTGCCTTGATATAGAACATACACATGTAAATGCAGTTCCAGCTGATAAGGGGTCTATATTAAATTAAACCACATTGTGTTTGAGAACTCCGTAATTAGTAGTTATCTAGTAGTGCTGATTTTTTGTTTGATTACTGAAAGAAAGGAGAAAAAAATAAGTTTATTGAAGTGGTGATTCTGCTGAACTCAGGTAAATACCCTTTCATGTCTAGAATATCTAAACAATTAAAAATAAAATGGTAAAATTGGCCTATGTGACTAAAATACAAACAATATGCTCGTTAGCCTATGTTAAGTTCTACTACTTTAGTTCTGTGGGAACAGGCCAATATTTTTCTGATAAAAGTTTAGGTAGTAACCAAAATATTTTTGAAACGAGATATCGCTTCTATTGGTATCTAGAGTAGGTTTTAAGTATATATTTTAGTCCATCTTTCATTCAAGGACCAATAGTTAACTATTACTCAAAAACCTTAATTTATAACTTAGACGTAAACTCTGTCCGACAATCTCTGTAAGTAAAAAACACAGCAAATAAAAATGTTCTATAGGCCACCAACTCTCCTCGCCTACATTATTCGTATTTGTCGCCTTTTTCTACTGACTGAGTGAATAAAATACGGTTTTCCAAGAAAACCTCATACATGATGCCATCCTCGTCATTGTAAAAATTCTTCAGCTTATAAATATTGGATGTCATATACTTACCAAAAAAAACTCTGTCTTAAAGACCGAGTGACCGAGCTGTGCAGGCATCTGCCGCGAAAGCTGAGCACTGTGAGCAAGTGGGTTCGATTCCCACCTCGGACGTTAGTGATATTTATCGTTTTTTCTTTGGTATACGACATCCAATATTAATAATTATATTAATGTGTGACTATTGGGGGAAAAAAAAACACAAATCAAAATATTTAGTTAATAAATAATTTGATTGAACCCTCTCTTGACAGGAATTGTTGACAGACGTTTAGATATAGGTACTTGTCCATTGTACTTTCCCTGATTTGTAGAAAAATGCGAAGCGAGGTTCCCCAGTTCAAGAGATGCTGTTTTTGCATACCACTGCGGAGGGGACTGATCGGGTGGGGATATGTTAAACTGGTGAGTTCAGTTTTGCTAGTAACTGGTAGTAAAGTAGCAGGGTGCTTAGACAAGTTGCCAATCGCTAACGCTTAATCGTCAATCGTAAGCGAAAGGCAGCTAACTGTCTTTGTCGCACTAATATGAAAGAGTGACAGAGAAGGAAAACTACGATACGCTACTAAGCGTTAGCGATTGGCAACTTGGCTAAGCATCTGGTTGTATTGTAAGTAAATAAACAGGTGAGACGATCTTACACGGACCAGATATCGCGTCCCTTTAGTGCCGTTTGGTAGCCAGATTTGGGAGCTGGCTACCAAATGGGAAATATGGCTTCCCGCCTGGTACAATCAAGTGCAAAAATAAGTATCGAAAGGATCCGCTCATAAATATGTTACGACGTTCTTATTACACAGAAACAGAGTGCAGTGGGACATATTTTTGAACATTTTTGTAAACACCTTATTTTATCTTTAACTGTACCCAGCTATGAAATGGGTATAACTTTTTATCGTCTCGTAGCTGTGGAGTAACCTACCAAATCACCCCGTTCAAGATTTTCAGTGGATGGTGTAACACCCTGTATTTTATTCGGAGATGATGAATATACAGGGTGTTACACGAGGCACTTTAGTAGGCTATTGAACAACTTTTACTATGGGGCCAATCACGAAATCTAAAAAAAATTGTCTTTTTCATACATTTTGACCAATCGATAACGACATTTTAATTGTAAACACTCTTGCAGTATCTTTTTATTGAAAACCACTAGTAGAAAATAAGTTCTAGCGAATATTTATGATAGGTATAACAAGGAAATGCAGTGATTTACATTGTTTTGATTCATTACGTACCTAGTTTGGATTTTAAATGCATTTTTCAATAAAGGGTGAATATCTGAGCGTTTCAACCGCCAAATTATGGTGGCATCATTTTTGGCGAAGTTTCTGAACGTCTCAATGTTAAGGTGCATTCAAAAGGAGGCACGGTACCTTATACAAATGACGAAGTATAAAGGTGCATTCAAACCAAAAGAGCATTCGCTATTTCTAACCCCCCACTCTACGAAATTCGATCGTTACACAAAACGTGATTGGTTGATTTCGTAGAACGGGGGATAGAACAGCGAATGCTCTTTTGGTTTGAATGCACCTTTATACTTCGTCATTTGTATAAGGTACCGTGCCTCCTTCAAATGCCGAAGTAGCACATTGTAACGAATAGGAACTTCGGCAAAAATGATGCCACCAAAATTAGGCGGTTGAAACGCTCAGATATTCACCCTAAATAGTTATTTATTATACAAGGGGGCAAAGTTGTTGTTTAACTGTCGTGCCAATATTGAGACCTGAGCTAGCGAAAGATTCCAAAATTGAGCCACGAGCGTAGCGAGTGGTTCAAAAACTGGAATCTTGAGCATTGCGAAGGTCTCAAGGCACGAGAGTTGAACAAACTTTGCCGCCAAGTGTAATACAACTTTTTTCCCCTCACTATCGCGAGGAAATATGATTACAAATCTCATCCAAATGTAAATTAACTTAAAGAAACTATTGAAAACTCAATGTCGAAACGTATCGTAGAATAGAGTTACTTATGGAATTTAAATATTGCCAATGGCTTACAAAGTCACATGAGAAACGACCAATTTAACATGTGAGCTCCGATTGCGCATGTTTACTACGGTCATACAGATCCACTTATACTAGGCAGTAGGGGGCTATAGGAATTAGAGAAATGTCAAATTACTTTATTCACAAGTGTGTAAAAAGCGTTTTTACCCGCTCGTATTAAAGGATAAACGAGCGCTTTACGAGCTAGTGAGGGGAAAAAGATACTGCAATTTTGTTAACATTTAGTTAAATACCCAACCAAAGAGAGTATAATATTCAAACCCTTCAATTTTTCAGGCTATGAACGGTGTAACGTTGGCGTACCTAATAGTGCTATGTTCCTTACTGATGAGCTTTGGGGTACAATTCACGGCCGTACACTACTCGGTCTTCTCCATAGCGTTTATATTGCTGGCGGTGGATACTTGCTTCAATGTTGTCTTCATCGTTGGTGGACATCAGGTGAGAGGTCCGAATGGGCAAAAAGATAAATAGGTACTATTAAAATAGGCAAGAAAATAAATAAGTATTATAAAAATATGTAAAATGTAATATTAGAAAAGCTCCAAACAAGTAAGCCTTTAAACGGTCTGTAAAGGGTTTCTTCACTGGCAGTTCCAAGAAAAATTTAGTATCTTCTTACAACTCGCAACTGTTCATTTATGGTAAGATATATTATTGTATATTTCTATTATTATATAAGTATTTATGTATGTATCCTATCTTAGTATGTCGTTTTATTAAGTTTGCAAGTTGCATCGCCTACATTCTTTTCTGTTTTGCCCTAAGGTTGACTGGTAGAGAATGCTCTGTGGCATTAAGTTCGTCTTTTGTACGAAAAGATTTTCTTTTCTGCAATAAAGAGTAATTATAAATAAATAAAAAGGTAGATAGAAACTATAATAACAGGCATAGACATAAATAATTATTAAATTTATTGATTTAATTTATCGTTACTTATACCTAGGGTTTTGCGTTTTTCCGCATGTGTACAATCTATCTTCAAGGCAAGAGTAAATAGGGATCTCATAGCTAAGCGTGGTCCATCGTAGACTGCATCATCAGTATCATGCATAACCAGCAGGTATGATTGTGGTCAAACATCTACCGATTCTGAAAAACAAAAAATATTTGGTCTATGTTTATCTATTAAAATATTATCCAACCAGGTTACTCACGTATTTAAGTCGATGATTGCTCGACATGTTTCGACCCATTAAGAGGGTCTTCGTCCGGAGCACCCTTGGCCAAAGCCCGACGCGTACCCAGCGTTGGCCGAAGGTGCTCCCTCTCGAGACTTAAATACGTGAGTAACTATTCGATAATATTTTAATATTATGTTTATCTAACTAGAAATCAGTTGTTTGTTAAACTAGGGAATTCATAAAATCATTTTATTTGTTCTATAATATACGAGTATTAAATGTTGTATTGCATAGACATACTATTCATTAATTTTATTTTCGTGTTTGAATCAGTGCAACCAATCATGTTAGACGCCCCTTTCTGCTTCCGTCCCTGTCACGCACCGAAACTTGATAATGTGTGATGTGATGTGCAATATTTGTAGCCAGACTATGTAGTACAGTCAAGTGCAAAAATTAGTATCGAAATAATAATGTAATAATTTTTCCAATCTAGTGCGCAAAAACGAACTATGCGCACGCTTCGCGCGCGGTAATTTCTCTTTTTGACGCACTAGTTATGAAAAAAATCGTCCCTTACACGTGCAAAAACATTTTTTTAACTCGGGTGATTGTCGCCCTCGTTTCACTCGGGCTCCAACTTTCACCCTCGCCGAAAAAAAGTTTTCCTGCACTAGTTAGGAAATGTACTATTATATACATCTTATGTTTCTTTTGATTGTACAGTCGCTATCAGTTTTGTGGAGCCGCTGCGGTATCCTAAAATATCTGAACGTGAACATGCACTCCCTTTACCGCATGTCGTTCCATATTTGGCCGTTTTAAATTGCACTTTATTAACAGCTGACGAACTCACAGATTTAAACAAATAATTCCATGTCCATGTAGTCAAAGGCTAACGCCATCGCCGTAACAGATCGCAGGTTTCAGGCTTATACTACCGCGAAATTCGAAATTCGTAAATTTCGAGGATTTTTCTCTGTCACTCAAACGAAGGCGTCATTAGAACGAGGGAGACAAATTTTCTAAATTTATGAATTTCGTTTTTCGCGGTAGGGCCGCTGTAGCCCGCCCGAACCATAATTGAGGTCAAACTTTAGGGTGTTCATTCTGAGATCATATTGAGGAACTTTTTCTATGGGACTGACATCCGATTCGAGAAAAAAAATTGATGTTCCACACACACTCGCATATCTCATATCGATACCTTTGGGTTCAATTGTCGTAAAGGACAAAATGCAGGTTTTCAGGAGAAGCAAAAAACCATTTTTTTTTTGAAAACTGTAAATAACTTTTTTGTTTTTTTACCAATATTTGTGACGTATATATATATGAAAACAATGTAGATAGTTGATATCTTTGACCTGGTGCAGCAATCGTACTGATAGCTAAACGGTTTAAAAGTTAGATGTTGTAAAGGACACGTCAAAATGCTATGTATGTCCTTTACACCCACGATTTTTTTGAGCAATTCAAGTTTATAGGGTCGTAAATGACGGTCTTAGATAATTTTCTTTCAAATTTGAGGCGTAAATGTAGGCGAAATGGTACAAATAGCGACTGTTTTCCGCTTAATTTACTAAAATCACGCTTAAAACATTTATTAAAACGTAGGAAATATGGCAAAGAAATTCCGAATTAGAGTTGTAGTATTAACTATATCTCTAAAGACTACTTATATGTATGGAAACACTACCTATTTGTTTCAAAACTATATAACATTTTTGCAACAATCTATAAGTTATTGTTTCGGTGCTGCGCTGTCTCAATAGTAATTTGAACGTATAAGCTATTAGTTCTAGCAGGGGAAAGCTTTCGTAGTGTCATCATCAGCCTATATCAGTCCACTGCTAAACAACGGCCCTTCCTTAGCCTATGCGTATGAACGCATTAGGAGGTAAATACCCATAATCGCCACGCTGGGCAAGTGGGATGGCGATCGCAGTATCATCAATATTCGAATCAATATTCGAGAAATAAATGGTAAGTGACACTTAGACGACTCTTACCACACCCACGGGAAGAGTTGGGGTGGTGCCAAATGTATTCTTACTGCCGTCACCACACGGCAACATGGCACGGTTTCGTAGTTATGTAAAGAGCAAACACTAGGTAATGGTAATAATAAAGTTTGATAATCAACTGTTCAAGTAGTTCATGCTTATGTGATGTGAAACAGGTAGTAATTGTAAGAAAAGAAAGAAGAACTAGGAATACCTGCGGGTTAAATTCCCCGGTACTGAAGGCACAGATTGTATTTCTAGAATTTAACGCCTAGATACGATTATAACATCTTCAGATATTATTTTATTTCTACTTATTTTTACTCAAGATTTAGAATTACTGTCACATAATTATGTATAAACTAGGTACTTGTATAGTGACTGATTACAGTTTACTGATTACCTTTAGTGTATTTTATTTACATAAATACTACGAAAGCGGTCCCCTCTAAGATTCAAAAGTTGTGTGGATTATGTTGATTTGACATAAAAGACTATTAATATATTTCCCATAAATTTGTTTGCATGTGTACAAACTAATTTATGGTAATAAATAACAACAAAAATTACATCAGTCCTTTACCACCCTGATCATTCCATAGTAATTGTATAAGAAATATAAGAATTAATTTTTCGTGCCGGTCGTAAAGGACAACGAAGAAAAAACTTGTTCTTTAAGCCCATGTTGACCATAGTACTACAGTAAACAATCGTAAAAAAGTAAGGGCGTAAAGGGCAACACATAACGTATTAGGTCACCTACGACACTATTTTTATTTGTCCATTTCCTTTACGACACAAAAAATTATTTATAATAAAAGACTTGATATTTACACCCCATTCGCTAAGCTATTTTTGCAAGTCCATAGTAGAAAATCTTGGTCGTAAAGGCCACTTTTTAAGAGATATCGAAATTTTAACTATACAGATCGATAGCGCTTGAAATTCTGAACAACACTGTATATATAACTCATTTTCGCCAAAATGTCCTTTACGACAATTGAACCCAAAGGTATCGATATTAGTAGGCGGAAATGTATGGATCATCCGATTTTTTTCTCGAATCGGATGCCGGTCCTATCGTAAAAGTTCGTCAATATGACCTCAGAATTAACCGTCCAAAATTTTAATAATGATTTAAAAAATCAGCCTGTATATCAGGGGCCTTACGAATTACCATCCGCGGGTTATCTTAATATGAATTTTGCATCATGCCTTGACGAAAAGGTGTGATTTAAATACAATTTTCAGTACTCTAGCTCAGGAAACCAATATTTTTCAATGTCTTATACTATTTATGTTGTACTCCATATTTTATGTAGGTAACTTAAAACAGTTTTAACTTTAATTTATTTACCGAAGAACGAAAAAAGAACCGTTTTTTGTATGGAGAAAATATCGGTTCCGGTCCCTGCTTTGACTTATGTGGCTTTTTTTCGCACTAGTACGAGATGTAGTAAAAAATACACGCACGAAAAAGAAATTCGTAACTTGCGCCGACCTGAGACACTTCGATCGTGTTTAATTTATCGTCACTTGTTTCGAACTTATTTTTTTCGCTCCTGTATCATGGTGTACTATTTCGTTTTCAGAAAAGCATCAAGCTACTAAAAGTGTCGTACATTTACAACATCGTGTCTTTGGCGCTGCTTATATTAATGCAGGCCTTCAAAATATGCCAGGAACTCTACCGCATGTACAGAATGTCACAGTACATGGGGTTCCAGAAGTACTACGCGATTGAATTGCTCATCAGTACGGGTGTTGCACTCAGTGTCGTTAGTAAGTATAAAGATATTTTGACAACGTGTATTATGCACAGAAAGTGCTCATTATAAAGGGGTTAAGGTGCATTTAGACCAAACGAGCATTCGTTCATTCTATCCCCCACTCTACGAAATTCGTTCTTTAAACAAAACGTGATTCGTCGAAATTCGTTGATTTCGTAGAGTGGGGGATAGAATGAGCGAATGCTCGTTTGGTGTAAATGCACCTTAAATGCACAGAAATCGATACTTCTGTACACACGTGAAGAAATTGATTTTCGAATTACTTTTCTGCACGGCGGTTGGTACCGCTGAAATTGTCTTTACTTGTATGTAACAAACATTAAAATACAGGTGAAAAAAGGTCCTTAAGCTCCTTTTCGCACGTGTATCGATCTTCTAAAAAGGTAATCTTCTAAAATTTTAAAGGTGACTAAAAATCACCCTGTATTCGTTATGATAATTGTTTATTGCTGTGACATAATTTAAAACGAACTATATTGTATAAAGCTACATTAAAATTTACTTATACATCTCTTCTCTTTCAGTGGTGCAAATCTACCTGATTCTACTAATACGTAGTGAGATGGTAAAACTGCAGAATCAGTCCCTAGAGATGCAGTTTTCGAACCATCTGGCAGTCGGCGAGCCGCACTGCACACTACAGAACACTGAGAAATGCACGGGGGAGAAATACGTGCAGTGCACTGGGGAGAAATCCGTGCAATGCACGGATGAGAAATTGGGCGAGTTGTTTGTGAAGTGTTAGAGTAATTAGCACAGATGTATGTAGTTTGAAGAAAAAAATAAGAAAACGTGCTAAGAATGGGACCATCGATCATAGCCCTGTTACAGTTTATGTCAGTATTTTGCTTACGATTTTGTAGTAAGTACTTAAACAATAAAGATAATGCAAATATCTAAACCTAAGTATTTTACAAAACCATTGAGATCAGATACCCTATTTCCCTCTTTAAAAAAATGTGTAAGGATGAATAGCCACTCGTCCGTTAATAGTAATGTATCCGTGAACGGTGTTACATTTTTTTTAATACTATATCCTACAATCGGACGGTAAAGTGGATATTGTGGATAAGTTGTACCTATAGGTATTTTTTATTTTATTTTAAAGGTACTTACATATAAACAAACGGTAACCCATATGAACAAGAATTATATACAATGAGACAATTATGTACGATCTAATATGCGATAAATCTAGAAATGTAATACAGGTACAGGTTAGAATAATTTGTAAGAATGGAAATCAGATGCAAATACCAATAGTACGCTGACCTATCGGTCCTTCACGCCCTTGAACATAATGCCAACCGCCGACCTTAGACGCGGAGTCAGCACAATACTTACATTACCTACGCAATTCTCATTGCAATCAACGAATCAGTACAAGAAACTTCCATAAAACTTAAGTCTTTAAGGTCCATCTAAAATGTCTAGCCTAATAAGTAATGTCGACTGCTAAAATATTCGGTCAATCACCGGAGATGAAAACGGCAGGCCTAAACACTGCGAATCAGCACAATACCTACACTATAGCTATTGCACTGAACGAATCAGTACAACTTTCATGAAATATTAACCCCCTTATTCATAAACGTCTGCTAATTTAACAAGCCGCTAATAATTGTTTGTCCCTTTCGGTCATAACAATGTGTCCATAAGAGCAAAAGGGACAAACAATTATTAGCGGCTTGTTATGTTAGCAGACGTTTATGAATAAGGGGGTAAGTTATGACGTACCTAGATAATTAACCCTTAAATTGACAATGTTCGTCACAATGAACATAGTCTTCGACTCACTTTTTGTTTCTGCTCTACACAATGGCGAGGAGGCTAGAACGCACGATTTTTTTTAATTAGCTTTTAAGGTTAAGGACCACCCAAAGTATGGTGCCATAAAGCCCACTGCTTCTAGTCGCCTACCATCGGACGTAATGCCAACGGCCGACCTCAGACGTGGCGAGTCAGCATGATACCTACGCTATTCCCAATGCAATGAACGAACCAGGGTGCTTAGCCAAGTTGCCAATCGCTAGCGCCTGCTAGCGCAACGTAGTTTTCCCTCTTTGTCGCACTAATATGAAGGAGTGACAGAGAGGGAAAACGACGATGCGCTAGCAAGCGCTAGCGATTGGCAACTTGGCTAAGCATCCAGTATTTTTATTTTGTTACTAATTTTAGTTATGTAAAAGTTGTAAGACCCATCGAAAGCCCAGAGCGTAAATATACAGCCTGACAAATAAAACTAATAAAATATATTTACTACTTTTTACGTTACTACTGTTACTAGGATCCACGCCGCAGTCGAAGCTCCTAAGGTGCGCTTTACTTTTTAAAATTGCGTTAATTGATAGTTAAGTATATTTAATAATATGTTATGACTATTATGAGAAATATCCTGCTAACCGCTGGCTTCACACACCATGAACACCACGACCATTTGATTTTGGAAGTTATAAATATTGGATGTCATTTACCAAAGAAAAATAGACCAATATCACCAACTTCCGAGGTGGGAATCGAACCCACGTACTCAGCTTTCGTGGCTGATGCCTGTACCGCTCGGCCACTCGGTCTTGGCAACCACTAGTAAATCTCGGGCATATGCATATGCAATCCCTTACAAGGCTAGGCGCCTTTGACCATACCCTAAGAGTAAGCAATACATGCACGCACCTTCTATCCGAATACCTTTCGGTTTTCTGGTATATCGAGAGAGCTAGTGCTGCCATCTATTGAAGTTTTTTATGAAACTCAAATCAAATCATTTTATTTCTTACAAAATATTTTGATTTTTTATGTTTTTATGTTTTCCCAAGTAGTCACACTACTTGAGAAAACACTTTGAAGTTAGTAAAAAAAAATACAAGCTTCACATCTTTTGGCTCTCTTGTCCATGGACCTTAAAATACTGGTTAACCCAAAGCAATAAACAAAGTAACCGATAGCAATAACTGTTGTAAGGTATAATTACGCTGTGGGAACCAAACATAACCTATACATTCCCTAGTTAGGTCTAGGCTTAGCTTTTGTTTAATGTGTACTTGTACCACCAGACCTCAAGCATAGATCTCATTACAGATTATATAGTAGGGATGGAGTGCTCGGAAATAACTAACCGTTTAACATGTTTATTTATTTTGACGGCCTCTGTCTCTCAGTCGGCAAGCTTTTGCAACCAATTCCGGGTTTGATTCCCGATGAGGTTCTTGTGTATTTGTACTAAATTATTGCAAAAGTATACATTAACACAAGCCTTAATTGAACTTACCGAGAGATAAGGGCGATTTGAGTAGCATAGTCCAAAGATATTTATTTAATATATAGGTACATAAGAGTAAATACTTAAATAGATATTCCAGATAGAATTTAGGATGTGGTCAGGTTGGGTAAGTAAAAATAGCAAGGGAACTGATACATAAGTACATACAATCATCATCATCATCATCATCAGCCTATGATATTCCACTGCAGGACGTAGGCCTCTCCTATTAACTATGCGTACCTATAGACGCATTAGGAGGTAAATGCCCATAATCGCCACGCTGGGCAAGCGGATTGGCGATCGCAGTAATGTGTCTACTATGATGACGCTGCTGCCCATTATCAATCTTCTATCAAATAGTGGTCAGTGACACTTCAATCCCTTAGTCGACTCTTACGACACCCGCAGGAGAAGTTGCGGTGCTGACAAATGTATTGTTATTGCCGTCACTACACGGCACGTACAGTACAATATTTAATAATAAATATCCATGTAGGTATGTAGGCCTGCTACAGCGAACACCGAAGTTCGTAAATTTCGGGGATTCGACTCGTATCACTCCAACAAAGGCGTTTTAGACTGACGGGGAAAAATCCCCGAATTTTGCGGATTTTGTAGTTCGCGGCAGGTCCGTAGGTAGGAACTAATGATCCATAGTCATTAGACATTACAAACAACATAGGAATTTTCTAATAACTATCAAAAATACCTTTCTCAACATATCCCCATGTTGTGGTAATCTTTTCGGAGTACAGGAATGTATGGAACGCCTCCCACGCGGAAAGCATCAAGTTATGTGGATGACTTTGTATGGCGGCCATTTAGAAAACATGTCGAACACGCTTTATTACTTAAGTAAGGTAATTGACGTAAGAGACCCACTTTGTAATCAATTAAGTTTAGCCTTGAAAATGTATGTTTTTAAAAAATCTGGTTAGTCAACATACTTACCAGATTCCAGACGAAAAGTTGTCATTCTCTTGCGACCTTTTGTCTTACCCCATTCAAATAAATCATTTCATTTTACCCCAACGCATGTAACTCGAAGTACAATTCTCAAAAATGTTTGTAGATACATTTGGGTCACGTCTTCGATATAGATAAGGGTAGTTCTATGCGATTATTCTATCGCACCAATCAAGTCATTACCATTCCCAAATTATTGACGAACTACGTATAAATAGTGGAGTCATTTTCGGTTATCTTGTAGCAGACGCATGTTTGTCTGCTATTCTGGCATAATAGTCTCGTTTGCTTTTATAAAACGGCAAATAAAGTGGTGATGATAAAATGAACAATTAAAACGCGTAATATAATCGCATGGTTACACCCAAAAATTGATAGGCTGGTTAAGTCAATGCCGAGCAAGATCCTTCACATTTCCCAAAATGCCCCAGGCTGTTTGTATGGACTTTTTCCTTTTGTGATTACTATACATTTTTGGTAACAAACAAGAAACGAACGTTGAACGATACGAACGCAGTATCTTTTTTTGCCCCCTTTGACCACTGCCGAAGGTTGTTGTACAGAATATACCACGTAGTCTGTCTGTATGACTAACTTTCGTAATAAACTTGACATGATCGTGATTTTTGTTTTGGTTGAGGTCTTAACTAAGGAGGTCGCCAGTGTGGGTAAGTTCGGCATATTTTATTTGTAAGGAAAGTCCGTCATATGCGTCTTATGTTGTTAAGGGTGGAGATCAGTTTGTAGACGGACTTTCTTGATAGACGGTCTTTACCCCATTGACCTTATGCACATTTGTAATCGACCCTTTTCATAATCTAAAATATAAGGATCAAGTTAACATGTTTATAATCAAACATACTTCATCGCTAAAAATAGTTTGTCTACTATGTCTAAATATCCTATAAAGTGATACGCATTGTAAGTATAGAAGTTATATACTGAGTACCGGTATACGCTGAGATATCGGTCTATCCAGTCGTTTCTCAGACTGACCAGCTGCGTAAAGGAAAAGAAATGGCACCGTGTGTTAGAATACAATTTGTCAATAGACAAGTCTCTTGCAATTTGCAATAATAAAAGCTTATTGAATGAATGAATGAATATTTCTTTATTCAGGCAATAGACTCATTACAATATTATAAATATTTGTGTATATAGGTATACTAAAAATACTAAATTGTCAGGATGCTTAGCCAAGTTGCCAATCGCTAACGCTTGGTAGCGTATCGCAGTTTTCCCTCTCTGTCACTCTTTCATATTAGTGCGACAAAGACAGTTAGCTGCGTTTCGTTTACGATTGACGATTAAGCGTCAGCGATTGGCAACTTGGCTAAGCACCCAGGTCAGGTCGATTGCATGCTCGGTTGTCGCCAATTTGTCCAGAAACTTGCCTTGGGCCTTATTTCAAACCGAGAATCTGTTTTCGGTCTCATCTGGTGGGTTTACACCAAACGAGCGAATGCTCATTCTATCTCCCACTCTACGAAATCAACGAATTTTGACGAATTACGTTTTGTGTAAAGGAGCATTTAGACCAAACGAGTTCAGCTCATTCATTCTATCTATGAAAGTCGTTCGTTTGTTGATTTTGCAGAGTGGGGGATAGAATGAGCATTCGCTCGTTTGGTGTAAACCTACCTTCATTGACACCGAAATGGTTAAAGTACCTTCACACCTCCTACAGTGGCGATATAATGTTTTTTTTTAATTCAGAATAGGTAGACGTTTAGCCACGATCATACCTTAATCGTCAATCGTAAACGAAAGGCAATGACGCCTTCGTTGGAGTGACAGAGAAAAATTCTCGAAATTTACGAATTTCGATGTTGGCAGTAGTAGGCCTGTTTGGGCTTCACACCTACGTAGCGCGGGCTGGGTCGCGTTTTATAAAAGTTACAATTTACAATTTTACTGTTTGCCTCTCTTTCTAGCCAATAAGTGCGTGCGTTGATATTGGAGGATGCATATATGCATACTGGCAACAATAGTAATCTGTATTACGAAAGATGTTTGAATTAACCATTGTAACGGAATATTTATGTTTTTGTACACTCTGTCATGTCGCCTTGAACGAAATATACATTAACCACTATAACTAGCTTATTATTATACTATCGAGTTCCACTATTCTGCTGCAGTCCCTTATTTTTCTAATAGTTAGAGAGGCAACCGATGGCCGTTGGGGCGGGAAGGTTCTTGAGTGGCGGCCACGTACCGGAAGGCGTAGCGTGGGTAGGCCCCCCACAAGGTGGACCGATGACCTAGTGAAGGTCGCAGGAGTCCGCTGGATGCGGGTGGCGCAGGACCGGTCATTGTGGCAATCTTTGGGGGAGGCCTATGTTCAGCAGTGGACGTCTTTCGGCTGATATGATGATGATGATGATGATAGAGAGGCAAATAGCGAAATTGTAAGATGTATCTTTATAAAACGGGACCCAGGCAGAAAAAATATCGATAACCCTCATAAGTTGATTGTACCTACGTTAATACTGTATTATCCTGTGCTACCGTTTCTAATCCAAGCACTGCATCTAGTAGTAAAGGGCTGGACTAGTTACGCAATGCGCAGGCCCCGCTGCGCCCGCGCCGGTAACATATGGCGCGGTTTGGTAACGGACACATTGGGACTAACACGTGAGAAGTCAGGCTTAGGTAATAATCAGGACATAAATATATTATATATAGGCCGCCTGACCTCAATTTCTCCACATTGATTGATTACTTGTAAATTTATTGTTTCTCCAATCGGGAGCGTCTATAGGCTACAGTTACCGCTTACCATCGGAAGGGGGCGCCGTGCATTTGTTTGCCACCAACATAAAATTATTACTAACAATGTTATTATATAGTTTTTCTACTCCGGCACTTTTATCTGTCATTTATATAGTCCCGCCAACAAATATAAAAGCTGGACTTACACAATTTCAGAAAAGTCTATATACTCTATTCTTCAAAAACACCCTAGGCTTATAAAGTCGCTAAAATGCAACTGCTAGCAGAGATACCTACTCAATTTACAACAAATCGCAAACCTGACAACTTAACAAACAACTGGATTCATATTGTCTGAAATAATAACGTATCTAAAATAATTGCTACCAACGTAAGGAAAAAAACGCAAGTGTTTTAGAATCGTCACCGGCAGGCAGTAACTGACAGTTTAAAAAAAAACGTTACCGTGTCTATTACATTCCGTCATTTGTTTTTTCACTGTTATTTTCAGTTTGTGCGGCAATCTTTAAATTTGTTTAAAATTCTTTTTTCATCTTTTTTTGGACTGTGAAGTGAAGAAAATAAATTTAATAATAATAAGATAAGATGGATTATGATGAGGACTTGGTTCTGACACCGGAAGAAATATCGACGGCGGCACAATCAGTTACTGAGAATTTGTTGCCTACAAAATCGCGGCATCTTTACGATCAGTCGTACAAGAAATTCATGGCGTGGCGAATCGAACACCAGACTTCGTCATTCTCAGAGAATGTCCTATTGGCATATTTTAAAAGCCTCATAGAATTATTCAAACCGTCTTCACTTTGGGTTAAATATTCAAAATTCAAGGCAACTCTCAACATATACCACCAGACACTCTTATCTAAATACGCCAAGTTGCTGGCTTTATTGAAAAGAAAGTCAGAAGGTTTTAAGGCGAAAAAAGCGAAGACTTTTTTACCAGATGAAATAAAAACATTCATTGAGCAAGCACCTGATCGGAATCATCTATTCAACAAGGTAAATCTATAGTTACATACTTGTTGTTTTATTAATGCACTAGTATATTCGGTTAATTATGTTATTTAGGTATTCTGTGTATGCAAATATTGTATTTAATTACATTGTAAGGATTTTTAACACCTAGATTCCTATTTCTTGTTACAGGTGGCTGTAATTTTTGGAATAATGGGGGCTTGTCGCCGGCAAGAGTTACACGATTTAAAAAATTACAATATTATTGATGCCCAGGAAACGCTAGTGGTTCATATAATGAACACCAAGAACCGAATTGATCGCACTTTTACAATAACAGGGAAATATTACCATATCTGCAAAAAGTACATGATTCTTCGCCCAGATAACTGCAACACTTTGAACTTTTTTGTGCGTTATGCTGACGGGAAATGTTTTGCTCAAAATATAGGTAAAAAATTAAAGTATATTTTCATATAATAAACTGTGTTTTATTTTGTGATAATCCTTAGTCGTAGAAAAAGTAATGTATGCAACGTTGTTTAACCGAGTCAAAAAATACTCGTGGCGTCTTTATTAACAATTTTCGGCTTCGCCTCAAATTGTTACTTACGCCACTCGCCTTTTTTGACCTCTCTTAAACAACTGTTGCATAAAATACTATAATAAACTACTTTTTATTTTCCGAAAATTGTGGCAATCTTTGGGGGAGGCCTACGAGTATGTTCAGCAGTGGACGTCTTTCGGCTGATATGATAATGATGATGATGATAACACCTGTTTACTTATTAGACAAATCTAGCAATGAAATTAACTATGATATATTCAGTCAAACAGCACAGAATGCAAACACGTACAAATTAGCTTTGTATCCTGTCTTGTTCCAACGTTTTCACACATCTCCAGCAAACATAACTGAGGTCTCCGAATCCAAAGCAACTATAAGTAATTAGGGGTCATATTAAAACGGTTAATTTAAGAAGATGTATTGAAGATTGAAAGGTATGCAGGGGGCGCCACTCGCCAGTAATGCATCGCTCCCTTACCATTCGTTTTCGAGATGGGTTCTTGTCGCATAATATTTCTTGGCGGATTTATTTGTTAAGCACGCTTTCTAACTAGAAGTATTTTTATTTATTGAGGACTTGAGGAGTACCAACAGATAAAATACAGGGCGTCCCAAAGTTATGGGACATGAAGGGGAAGTACCTTAAATATCGTAGATAGTGTATTTTGCTGAAGGAAGACTTTATGTTATTTTTATAATTTAGTAATTCTGCATTCAAAGTTTTTCAAAAAATTACTTGCTTTATCCGGAAATCGAACCAACTACAATTTTTTTTAAATTTAGAACTAAACTTTTTTGGTTATTCTTTTAGTTTTAGATACTATGTTTCTTAAGAAAAATAGTAATTTTTTATCCATTCTTTCGAATGACATCATATAATTAGGATTTTTTTTTGTTTTATGGTCGGTTCGATGCCTTAGAAAAAGCAAAAATTTTTGGATTATTTTTTAATGCAGTATTATATAATTTTTAAAATAAAATAAAGTCTTCTATCAGCAAAATACACTATCTACGATATTTAAGGTACTTCCCCTTCATGTCCCATAACTTTGGGACACCCTGTAGATCTTACATTCTCTTAATTCTATGTACAGTCAAGTGCAAAAATAAGTATCGAAAGAATCCTCTCATAAATATGTTACGACGTTCTTATAAAGGTGCGTTCTAACCAAAAGAGCATTCGCTATTCTAACCCCCCACTCTACGAAATTCGATCGTTACACAAAACGTGATTGGTTAATTTCGTAGAACGGGCGATAGAATAGCGAATGCTCTTTTGGTTTGAACGCACCTTTATAAAGAATCAGAGTGCTCTGGGACATTTTTTGAACATTTTTGTGTACACCTTATTTTGTCTTTGACTGTACATCCGTGGTTGATGTTTATCCAATTACAGATAACCACATCTAACAAATTTCATCATAATCACTCAATTAAAGAAATTAAACACTAATTTCAACCGATTTCTTTAAGACCCTATCCCAAGATTTTTTTATTTGGTGTTTCTTATGTCCAGTCGATTGTAAGTCACAGCCACTTATCGTCCATTAAATACAAAAGCGACACAACTCAAAAACCGTGAAAAATGATTTTATTGCAAAAACGACATTTTTTTTTTTTTTTTTTTTTCCCTCTGGCTTTACTCCTTGCTTGTTTCCACAGCAAGGTGAATTTGCCAATGTCAAAGTGATTGTTGTTTTCCTTTTCCGACGGACTTTCACACGTGAGGAGAACGAGTTCTTTTTTTTTTTTGGTGATAGGATAGTATTGGGATACCTAAAAACACACAATTTTATTTTGACTTCACAGACGAACACATGACACTTACAAAAGTTAAGCAAAAAAGCGGGAGCGGATGACAGCTTGTTAGTCGTGCCAACATGAAGGAAGGAATACGAAGATAAAGTTAGAATAAATAAATAGTTACATAGGTGATATAGATTAGAGTTTTATGTTATGAGCTTGAATAAATTTAATGAGAATTCTAGTCAGAGGGGGGTCCATAAAGCAGAGAAGCGAGCTGAAGCAAGTAGGTCGTGGGATATAGTCAGGCAATGCATCATACAGTGAAGAATTGTACTTTAGGCATGCAAAGAAGATATGGTCTAAATTACCTTCGTCGAGGCCACATTCACACAATGAGCTATCCCGGACCTTAATCTTTGCCAGAAATACCGGTGAACAAACATGGCCTAAACGCAAACGGCAGATGGTTGATGTGACCCACTTCGGAGACTTGCGGAATTTATAGAACCAAGGTTTGTGAGGGATCTGGGGTTGTATACTACCATAGTGCCGCCCAACTCGAATCCTGGAGGAGTCCCAGTACTCCTGCCATGCATAGAACAGGTCAGTTTGCGCGCGTGTTAGTATATCTGAGCTGTATATAACATTATGGATAACTGAGCCTGATGTGATAGCCTGTTTTGCCCAAGTATCAGCCATCTCATTACCAATGATGCCACAGTGGCTTGGCACCCAACCTAGGATCACAAGAATGTCCCGAGCTTCCATTTGGCGCAGGAGTGTTTTAATTTGTAGTATTAGCGGAAATTTACCGTTCATTCTGAACTGGTTGCCCGCGATGGCTTGTAAGCAACTTTTACTATCAGTAAAGATGATGACTTTTTTAATATTGTGAGAGTCTGCATACTTAATTGCTTCCAGGATTGCCACTGCTTCTCCAGTAAAAATTGAGGATGACGGAGGACATTTGATTGTCAGGGCTATTTTGTATTTTGGGATCCAGACTGCTGCTCCCACACAAGTTGCGGGGTCTACTTTTGAGGCGTCAGTAAACATTGGTAGGTAATCTGGCCATTTATTTAATAATTTATCAAATTTATTATTTGCACCTGGATCATTTTTGAAAATGCCAAAGTCTAATAATACTTTAGGGGAGTAAATTATGGTTTCAAAAGCTATTTCAAATAAGGGGTTAGTTCCTGAACTATATGTGATTGAATTGTTGTTATTTAATTTTGATAGGGTTGTTATAATTCTTGGGGGAGTTTTATGTGTCCAATATCGGTTTTCAGTGACCTCAGATTCAAGGGACCGTAACCGTGGAAGGAGCCTGTGATTGGACATTGAAACGGCTTTAGTCAAGAACCTGTCAGCAAGATATTGTCTACGCAGGTGGAGAGGGGCCTCCACACACTCAACCTGCATGGCATTTTTGGGAGAAGACTTCATGGCTCCTAATATAATGCGCAAACATTTAGCCTGTATAAGGTCTAATTTGCGTAAGTATTCCTTGTTGCATGGTTCCATTATAAAAGACCCATAATCCATATGACTGCGGATGGTGGCATTATATAGTAACTTTTGACAATAAGGGTGAGAACCCCACCACACACCTGATAATGCTCGAAGCATATTAATGCTCTTTTCACATTTTCCTATGATGTATTTATGATGTGAAGTGCCAGACATATTACAGTCCAGAATGACACCCAGAAATTTCACAGACTCCTTATTGGGAATGATATCTCCATCATAGTGTAAATCTGCAGTGGGCATGTTTCTTCTACGGCTGAATGTCACTGCCGAGCTCTTTGATGGAGATAAAGTCAAGCCATGCTCATCAAACCAATCCTTCAGGTATCCTAAGGCTGTGTTCAGACTTGTTGTTGCTTTCTCCATTGACTTTGAGGAGGTATATAGTACCAAATCATCTGCATACTGCAGGATATTACAGAATGATAGGACTGACTGCTCCAAATCAAAGGTGTAAATGCTATACAGCAACGGACTGAGAACCGAACCCTGAGGGAGACCTCTCCACAGTACACGGGGGGGATAGTAAGAAGTACCATCCCGGATTTTAATGGATCTACCCATGAGAAGGTTGGTGACAATTTGGACAATCTTCACAGGGATGCTCAGATTAAGCATTTTTGCTCTGAGCACCGGAAGAAGGACATTGTCGTAGGCTGCAGAGATGTCTAGGAAGCATGCCAACAGATGTTCATTCTGTGATAGGGACAGTCTGATGTCTGTGGTTAATATATTTAGGTTATCCATTGTGCTCCGCCCCTTGCGGAAACCGAATTGAGTATCAGCCAGAAGTCCCCTGTTCTCTACAAACCACTCCAATCTATTTTTAACTAGGTGTTCGAGAATCTTGCCCATTGTAGTAGAAAGCGCAATTGGTCGGTACGAACTAGCCAAATCTGGGTCTTTATGTGGTTTCAGTATTGGGATAATGACCTGGCTCCTCCAATCCTCTGGAATTTCCCCTGTATGAAAAGCATGATTTAAAATGTTGAGTAGGTATTCTTGCGAAGATGCGTTTAGCTTGGATAGGAAACAGTAGGGAATGCCATCTTCACCAGGTGTGGTATTTCGGAGTCCATCAAGTACCAACCTGAGTTCTGAGCAAGAAAACGGTCCTTCTAGAGGGCCTGGGGTTACAGACAGTAGTGGCGGTATTATGCAAGAGGCCTCAGGGACAGTTGGTGGAGCCAGCCTGTCGGCAAAGTCTGATAACCAGGGCGCATCTGAAGTTAGTATAGAGTCTGGCTTGGATGAGCCCCTAAATCTTTTAATCTTCTTCCATACTAGAGAGGGAGGGGTTCTAGGAGACAAGCTCTCACAGAACTCCTTCCAACCCCTTTTTTTAACCTTAGCCAGGAAACGTTTGGTATGAGCTGAAACTTTTTTAAAAGACAAGTAGTCATCCATGTTACCAGTTATGTTAAATTTATTTTCTGCCGAATTCCTTTTTTTAACTGCTGCAGTGCAGTCTGCATTCCACCAGGGAGGAGAAGGAATCTTGTTTCGGGCAGGTTTTTTTATAGGTATAAATTTATCAGCAGACTCCAAGATCAGGTTTTTAAAGTTTGGATAAGCCATACCGTCAGTAAATATGTCTGGGCACCGATTTTTTAATTCAGACTCGATGTATGACGCATATTTAGGCCAATCGGCTAACTGGGTTTTATGTTTCAGGAGGGGTTCAGGTGCAGGAGAGGGGACTACAGATGATGGTTTGGTGATAACAATGGGGAAGTGGTCACTACCAAATGACTGACGGAGAACTTGCCAAGACAGCAAGGAGGACAAATTAGGTGAACAGATAGATAAGTCTAGGACTGATTGTGGATTTTGACCAGGGTAAACTCTGTGAGTAGGGGTTCCATCATTGATCACTACAACATTCATGTTGTCAAATAAGTCGAGTAGGGATGATGAGAATGCATCTGAATGATATGAACCCCAGGAAATATTGTGGCAATTGAAGTCACCCAATATAAGGAGAGGAGGTGGGACAGCAGAGAGGATAGTTGTTAGTTCGTTTATAAGGCCCTGGTCAGGGTGAGGAATGTAGATGGAGATGAAATTAATGCCCATAACCTTAGCAGCTACGGCATTAATTGCATCTGAGTGTGGCGGGAGGGTTATTTGGGAGAAGGGAAAGGAATGTTTTATCAACAAAGCGCATCCTGCTCGTCCGTCATTACGATCATCCCGGAGGCATGAGAAGCCCGGAATCCTAAAGAGGGCGCCGGGCCTCAACCATGTCTCCGAGATAGCCGCAACGGACACAGAATGTTTGTTGATTAATTGTATTATTTCGTTTTTTTTAGGAATAATACTTCGGCTATTCCATTGGAGAAAAGAAGCCAAAGAAGCCATTGGCGCTGAGACTTTCAACTAAGTGTATAAGGGTAGACGCAACGTTGTTCGGTAAGGAGTCAGACATTTTGGCAATGATATTTACTACTACTTTCATAAGTAGTTCTAGGAGGTTCTCATTAGGGGTAATTTTGTTTAGTAATTCGAATAGTGCGTGGCCGTTGGGCGTCTGGGAGCGTGGGGTTTGGGTGATGTTGTTATGGGCTTGTCTGTCGTATCCCGGGGAGAGTGGGGCTCTAGCCCGGGGAGCTTGGAAAGTGGTTTTTCGGTATGATGTATTGGGGGAGGATGGGTTGGAGGGGGGGTGATATGGAGACTGAGAGGCTCTAGTGAAATCTGGAGTGGGCTCAAACATTTCCTGGGCTACTACATCAGCATATGGTCTGCGGGCTGTTGTGAAGCGGGATGCAGCTTCTGCGTAGGAGACATTCTGCTCCGACATTGCCATTTTAATTGATTTCTGTCGCGCATATTCATTGCATTTTTTGTCGGTAGCAAAATGTCTGCCTGAGCAGAATATGCATGTTACATGCTCTGGGGCAACATTGCAGTCATCGCCGGGATGTTTGGCTGCACATTTATAACATCTTGCATCTGACCTGCACTGGGATTGGATATGGCCAAACCTAAGACACTTTCTGCACTGTATTATTGGGAGTTGGTAGACTTCTACTGATAATGAAGTGTAGTACGCGAATATTTTTGTTGGTAGCACCTGTCCTTCAAAGGTGACCGCCACGGATTGGGTTGGAACCCAAGCCGGGGAGCCATCCTCTTGACGTACTTTACGTTGGAGACGTCGAGCCTTTAGGATCTTACCTCTACCCTCTTTTAGATCTGTCCCGTTTACTAAGTCTTCCATAGGCCAATCAGTTGGCACTCCTCGGACCAGCCCCATCCGTGAGACATGGTACGAGGGAATGTCAGCTGAGAATTTATTTTTATCTAACATCGGGTGTTTTAGGAAAGTGTTGGCATCTACCGCAGTATTGAATGTAACCGATACCCTATTTCGTCCTACCGATTTAATACCATCCTTCATCACATTCTTTACGTTTGCCTGACAAAGTAGCAGGCCTACGTTAATTGGTTTTAGTGAGGCGTTGGAAGGGGTAGAGTTATCAGCTCTTGATACGTGAACTATGAATGGGCCATCATCATCATTGTTGTATACACGGGACTTAGCTTCCGTTATCGGGTGTTTATACAGGTGTGGGTTACTTTCGATTTCCATGGTGTTATCACTATTAGTGGGAAGGTCAACTTTTACACTGCCGGATTGTGGGTTATACTCGACAGAGGTAACACCAATACATTTTCCATCATTTGTGCTGGGATTGGCTGTATTAGCATTGCCTGACTGGTTGTCATTAGTGTCTAGAATGATTTTTTTGGGGAAAGGTCCTAACTTGGACGGTGTCAGAATCAGATTTCTTTTGCGAGGTACATTATTAGTATTCTGACTATTCTGATCTATGCTTCTAACACCGTCCTCGTCAGGAGGTTTCTCCTTCTCATTTCCGTCCATTCCTGCCCTAAGAAACTATTGTTAATATATTAAACTTTCACCAAATAAGGATTTGTATTATTTCGGGAAGTAACCTCAAACTACAACTCACTAAACGCGCTACTCCTCCGAAACCAACACATTGTCAGCACTAATATTTTACGTGACACTAAGACACCTGTCGATTTGACGTTAGTAAGTATCAAAATTATGCAGGTGCCCTTTTTGCACTATCGCTCTTTCGAAACTTATTTCAGTGCTAAACTGCCATTTTGTCAGTTGCGACTCGACTGTCGACCAAAACACACGACATTTTTGTGAAAAAGTGCCATGAAACGAAAAAATAAGTGATTACGTTAAAAAATATGTAAGCAAAGGTGCCATATTTATAGATGTGGCCGTTTTGAATAAAATAAATACGTAAATATTATGTTTCTTTATATAAAAAGGAGTCGCAAAACGGAATGTGGCAGCTTTAATTTTAAAATATGCTCTTAAATTTGATTTTTCCTTCATCAAAACTGCCGTATTAGGATTTGCAACCTTTTTGAATTAAAAATATATTCGAATGCATCAATCACAGGAGCCATATTTATACATGATGCTGTTTTGAATAAAGTAAATATGTATGGTTTAGATTTCTTTATAAACAAAGGAGCCGCAATAGGGAATGTTAAATTTCAAAAAACATTGTTGCATTTACAACCGTTTTTAATTCAGTATAATATTAAAATCCATAAATGTACCAGATTGAATAATTGAGTATCTTTTGCATGAAATCTTAAAAAATACAATACATCTTATAAAAACAGTAATTGTAAAACGTGGTACTTTGTATTGTGTTCGTTTTACTTAAAAGTATATTAGAGATTGTGTGGAAGATGGCTGTGAATTTTGTGTACCTATAATTGCGACTACGAAGAAACAATAATGGCATAAACTTCGGATTATTAAGTATTTGTCATATTTTCCTATTATATTATTTGTATACAATACAAGTAAAACAAACAAAGATCTAACCCCGGTTTATGTTTTAACGAATCTAAAAACTTATATTAGTAATATTTATTTTTTCACTTTTGGGACTGCCAACATAGGGATGATGACTGTATTTAAAATAAATTATTAGACATTATGCACGGCATCATACACGAATAAATTATTACGAAGGTATAGACTACAGTCATTATTGTACAGAACTTTTATTTAATATAAGTGTAGTATACAAACGTGACGTTACTTTTGTGTATTGCATGTAAATCTTTCAAAAATCGAAAAAAGATGTTGACATGACTTGACAAACAGAATTGAAAACAGTCAACTTGAAAACAGTCATCATGCCTATTGCTTCACTACATAGGTAGTACCCAAGTACTTTAGCGCTAAACTGTCATGTCGTCTAGAAAAAAAATTTGTTACATTATTACTAATCATAAGTAGATTTTTAGGAAAGACTTATTATCTCTGCAATGAAATATTGAAAGATATACTTTTGTATCGGTAAAAATTAAGTTCTTGCATCAATTCTAATGAAAAAACTAGTAAACCGTCAAAACATATCAATTTGGATCATTTAGTATGGGATCATAGTAACCACCACACAAATACAATACACATAGAAAAAACAAATAACTAAAGATGTACTTAACCGATTTTTATTATTTACGTGCTTTTAGGTGGGCTATTTCTCAGCCTCTGTTTGTCAGCCTCTGTCTGTAGCCTAGTTGGTAGTGACCCTGCCTACGAAGCTGGAGGTTCCGGGTTCGAATCTCGGCGAGGGCATTCTTTGTGTATTTATTTATCACAAAGTTTGTTCCTTGGTCATGGCTGTGTATGTATCTAAGTATCTATACGTATCTATCTATTATATATATCGTCGCCTGGTACCCACAACACAAGCCTTAATTGAGCTTACCGTGGGACTAGGTTGATTTGTGTAAGATGTCCCAAGATATTTATTTATTTATTTCTAGTTTATAGTAAACATAAGTGGTATCAAAGTATTAATTCCATTCTCAACAATATAACTTTGATCGCGTTGTATTTATTTTATATTTATTAACTAAGAGTACCACATTTTTTTATATAGCAGGTTGATTCTTGAAGAAAACCGATAATTATATCTGAATTTTAAACTAGTACGTCCGTTAAATTCATCAAAATATGTAACCAAAGTTAAAATTAATCAAAGTAACCCCGGTTTACGGTACCTATAAACATGTTTTGACAATATATTATGTAAGTAAAGAAACAGTAAGAAAAAGTTTTGTCTGGTTCCGTTTATTTGTGGCCGTTCATGAAAAAAAAAATCCAGAGTTAATGTTATTTTTTTATGCAAAACGGACGTATACGCTCATAAAAGCTTGCACAGCACATATTACTTTCTAATAACTAAACACATCAAAAGAGGGTTAAAATACCTACAAATTGATATATAACACATATAATATTAATGCTGTAAAAAAAAATTGTGAACAAAAAACGAATACAAAATCTTTAAACAGCTCCCCTGTAAAAAGTATTTTTTTTACATGTGTCGCTTTTGTATTTAATGGACGTTATGATAAAGGTAGGGGCAGTTACGAGACCGTGTTGCCAAAAATGGCGATACCGGGGGATAGCTTGCGAATCTTACGATACTTGCATACTTAATTACGTCGGGAATGCCAAGTTTGTCGGCTCTGGCTATAGTAGTAAGTATAATCGAGGGTTGGGTGGTCAAACCCAATAAGTCGAGATATTTTTTCATTAAAATAACAACCTAACATCAATGTTATATAGTTCGTATTTTAAAAACTGGTTTGCTCAACTTATCGGATTTGAACATCCAACCCTCGCTATGCGCTCCAGCGAAATCGGTTTAAAGGGTTCAACCTGATCAGAGGGACGATTTATTTAATAATTCTGGCAAAACGAACGTCCAGCGTCTATAAGGTATTCCTTGTAGACGCTGGACGATCGTTTTGTTCAGAATATGCCTGTCGTTTGGCGATTTGTCAACGTTTCCGTCGTCTCATAATTACTGTAAGATATCTTGAGCGCGCGCCTACTAATTATAACATTATGTATGGCGCTCTACACTTCTGCATTCAAATCGTACTTAATTCGAATAACTTGGCTTAGTTTAATTAAGTGTTAAGTATTAAATGAGATGTAAGCGAATGACGCCATCTGCTCTGATACCAATTATAATAAGGGGTAATCAGTACCTATAGTAGATTAGCTAATTATTTGATCGACGTGATGATCAGCAGAGACAATTTTAAGAAATCTTGGCGCTTTTGTCATTATAAATCACGTCATGTTTATAGGCTCTTAGCATTCAAAGGTTTAATAGACCTAACGGTAAATGTTGCCAAAACACCTAAAAATACCTTTGAAAATAGAATCTTAGTATGACTTTGCAAAATTCTTGATAATAAAAGTTGTATCCTGTTCCATAAGGTGTTTTTGGGGTGACATAGCAAAAAAAATCGGTAAACAAAATTTTGTGCTTATTCATTGAGAGACTATTAATTTGGCTATTTTATTGTTTTTGAGTTTTGGTCATACGTTGAACCCGTCTCCATGACTCATAGTGTATGCTAATTTACATGGTCTGATCTTATTTTTCCCACATTCGCAATGAATCTCGCTCGTCCAATATGAAAGGGGTATAATCATAGATAAGGCTTATGTCCAGCTGTGATCTGAGGTAGAATGATGATGTGATATCTATTAATATGATAATAATATACGATTCCTGCTCAAAACATCAGTCAATGGTAAAATAATAATATATAATTACTTATCCTGTCAATAACTTTGAAACACCAATGTATTCTTATGTTTTGTAAACGGATCCCGAGTCGGGTCCCAAGATACAGGCTCAGTCTAGTTTGGGGCACACCGAACATCGCCAGATAAAATTGCTTGGGTAAATAGAGAGATTTTTTCTACTCGCCGACTGTAATGTTTGAATTAAGATTACGACCACAAAATTATAATCATATACATTTACGTCGAGTTCGCAACTCAACTATAATGAACTCATAAGCTAACGCTGTAGGCAACTAGAATAAATTTGACCAATCACGTGCCCGCAAAAAGACATCAACGAGCGGCCACCTCAGGATCTGCACTTCGTTTCGGCGTATTTTTTTCATTATTTGAATATGTTAATTATAAATATTAGATGTCATATACCAAAGAAAAACGACCAAGATCACCTATATCCGAGGTGGGGACCCACGTACTCAGCTTTCCCCACCTCGGACATAGGTGATCTTGGTCGTTTTTCTTTGGTATATGATATCTAATATTTATAATTTATATAGTATTAAGTAGTGTGACTACTGGAGAAAAATTAAAAAAAAGTACGAATCAAAATATTTAGTTAATAAATAATTTGATTTGTGTTTTCACAATATGTTAACTTATTTTTATTGACTTGTAGAAAAAGTATTGTACACAATAGTGTTAAGTTATAGGTAATCAAGCTTTTCAATCTCGTACCTTACCTAGGCGACTCAGCAAGCTTCGTGTCCTAAACACGGTACTCCACTGAAAGCTCTCTATTTTAACATAACATGATTGTGTAAAATACTATATTATTATTATAGCTCCAACTGACCTAAACACGAGCTAATCAGTCCCACCTTGGGCCACTACGAGTAATTATATTTACGGAGCCTTTTCCCATATCGAGTCGTGTCGCAAGCGCGCTTTCCGGTCTGTCGCAACTTCCGTCGCCGGACCACTACTTTGTAGAAATCCAATGCTATTCCAAAATTAATACATATACTCTGGGTTAAGGAAGAGTGGCAGGCCAAGAATAGCATACCATGGATATGTCGTATCGGGATCTTAAAGAAAAAAATTTAGACAGGTACTCCGAGAGCTCTTAAATTTATGATGATGATGATACTCTGGGTTACCATCATGTCTGTAGAAAAGCAAAATTAAAAAAATGTAGACGGGACGATTGCAAAAAAAATGTACATAGTTAAGGCCTTACAAAAATCACGATCGAAAGTTAGTCATACAAACTATGTGGTATACTCTGTCCAACAATCTTAGGCAGTAAAAGGGGGCAAATTTAAAAGATATAGGTTTGTATTGTTGATCGCTCATAGAAAATTTGAATTTGTCACCCTTTTTGAGTGCCAAAGATGTGTCGAAAAATTATACTTTTTAATTTAACCGTCACATAAAAATTATGGCCTTAAATGTTGTTTTTAGTACAGATGATGCCTTTTTACGCGCTACCTAATGCGAGAAGTGGCTCATTTTACGCCTGGTCCAAAACTTCGAAGGGTCATCTGTACTAAAAAACGTCGTACGAGACACGTGCAAAAAGTTCAATATGCAATTTTATTAAAGTTCATTTTTATTGGACTGCTCAAAAATGTCTGATCATTCACTCTAAAGGTAGATTGAGACCAAACGAGCATTCGTTCATTCTATCCCCGACCCTACGAAGTCAATGAATTTCGACGAATCACGTTTTGTGTAACAAACGAATTTCGTAGAGTGGTGGATAGAAATCAGCGAATGCTCGTTTGGTCTAAATCCACCTTAACGCCGTAGCAATAAAGGTCAGCTCAGATGTTTATGAGCACTCTGGCCGTTCCGATATATCTGATGCTGACTGTACCGACTAGATTCGGAACACACCTACATATACAGGACTTATGAGATCAAGTTTTTCATTAAGGTGGATGTCCCTGTGAGATTTTCATACAAATTTGTCGACATTAACTCTGTTAATTAGTAGACTTTTTGTAATTTTGAACCTTGATAGTAAGTTGTACGTATCCCGTAGATGGCGCGTATGTAAAAAAAAGTCCAAAAAGTGGTATAGTATTTCTGAATTATCAATTTGAAAATTGATACAATTTCGCTCTTTGCCTTTGTATATGTGCGTGAATAATACTATCCATGAAAACTGACATGGAGGCAGATGACAAGGTAAGCTTAACCATATCCATCACAGATGTCACTTTAAAACTACTAGTTAAATGACCTCACTAATTAGTAATATATTCGGTCAATAGATGGATTATTAAAAGTAAGCGTAATTCATAAAATAGGTATGTTGTTATTGTTTTTATTTTATCAAATAAAATATCCGGTTAAATTTTATCCCTCGATTCGCCAGGTCGGATCTCAAAATACAATATATCGGTCAGTATTTTTTATGAATTACAGCCAGTAGGTAGTTAGGTAGCTACTTTTGTATCTAACTATGATGCTCACTTTAATTCTCATTTAGCGTAACTTGTACAACAGTTTGGAAGAAAGGAGCACATTAATATGATAGGTACTAATTAATATCTGAGAGGTAATAAATAAAATAAGTGGCTATAAATTAATAATAATAATAAACAAATAAATATATCGGGACATCTTAAGCTTAAATTAAGGCTTGTGTTGTGGGTAATAAGAAATAAGCGATGATACATATCATGTAACTACATACAGATACTTAAACACATAGATAGCCACGATCAAGGAACAAATATTTGTGATAAAAAAAATACACAAAATAATGCTTTCACTGGGATTCGAACCCGGAACCTCCAGCTTCATAGATAGGGTCACAACTAACTCGGCTACCGAGGCTGACGACTTTAATTTAAATGGACGCGTAAAATACTTTTTGGTAAGTGGTCATAAAATATTTTGTTCATTTGTCACAGCAAAGTCAATGTCATCTATGAGTCAACATTTTGCAATTTTGTTCCACAAGTCAAGGCAAAAGTGTTTGTTTCGATAAAATCGATATCATAAACATGCCCGCAACGATGGGCAGAACGAATAAAAATGAGTACCGAAAACACCGTTGTTCTGGGGGGAAAAGAAAAAGCGTCGAGTAGAAGCGGGGTTACTCCTTCACCATGGCACCACATAGTAAGTATCTCGCCGTAGCGAAAATTTAAAATTTGAAGCGTAATAGTTAAAACACCTATTTAATAAGTACAACTAACCTAACGGAATACCCGAGCCGCTTTTAAAGTAGTTAGAACATTTTTCTTCTATATTTATGACACTCTCACATTTTACATTTGCCAGCTAATCTTTGTCGAATTCAAATGATTCTGTAGTAGATATACATATTATTACCTTTATTCTATTGCCAATTGCGACACGAACTTTGTCAGTTATTATTAATTTCAATAAAAAGAAACAGATAGGGAGGTATAATAAATTAAATTCACCAATGTGACTATTTCAGGAGGATAACAGCTTGGCGGGATATTAAGACCGACCAAACTCACGAGCCTGAAACATCAGATTCCACCAATCAAACCTCAATTATTTGTGCAACTAATGCTCAGTGAGTGTTTACTACTTTTAGAGTTGTATAATTCATTATGGAATTCATATATATCATATGAACCTAATGTCGTCGTATTAGAGACTAACTGTAGCTTAAATAACTATGTCTAGGTACACATATATTGCAGGACAGCGAAAGTATTCAGTATGTTATAGGTGTGTAACTTGTCAATCTATAATATGTAATAGATAACAATACCCATATACTTTTCACTTGACATATTCCAACAGTCTTTACTGTCATTAGACTTACAAAGCAATACTAAAGTTTTAGCTAAACCACTAATTGGAGTTCGAGGCCAAAGAATCTACGAAAATATTGCCACAACAATGAAATGTTCATACAATAGTAAATCCTTATTTTCTAAAAACAGACGTTGAGATATCTTATTTATTGGTAATTTTAATTCTTTAATTTATAGAAACAATATTATTTACTTATTTTCACGTAAATATAAGATATTTTAATAAAAACGGAATTATCCGCAATTATTTGTAACAAAGTTGGTATTGCGCTGGTATCACCTCATGTGTTAATAACATTTGGTACAGCAATTTAACTACACATAAATTAAAACCCTATTTCTGCATACGTTTAGAAAATTGCAGATTAATACATTGTAGCGTGCTTTATGTTCACATTTCGTATTCGTAAAATTCCTTTGACCTACAAATTTCTTTGGCAGTGCTATAGTTCTCCATTTAAATTATCATAGAGATCTAACGTTTTGTTTTCTTCTGTAGGTTGTTAACCAGGTGACCCACTTGGTTCAGCCATGTTTAGCTTCGCTATACACCCCATCATCAAAAAATTAAATTCCAAATGAAATATACTGGGTGAAATCTTATAAATACTGTCTTAATAAATATGACACGCTGTCGTTTGTGTTCACTGGTAATTTCAAATTATTTACAAGAAAATGTTGTCATATCAATGTTAGCTAAGAGAAAAGAAAAGTTTTTAGGTATTTACGTGTTTTTAAGAAAATCCTAGTTGGGACTACCATATTAAACAGAAACGCGTAAAAACATTACAGAGGTAAATAATAACTTGGTTCAGCCATGTTTAGCTTCGCTATACACCCCACCATCAAAAAATTAAATTTCAAATGAAATATACTGGGTGAAATGTTATACGAGTATGTACTGTCTTAATCAATATGGCACGCTGTCGTTTGTGTTCACTGGTAATTTTAAGTTCTTTACAAGAAAATGTTGTCATATCAATGTTAGTTAAGAGACAAGAAAAGTTTTTAGGTATTTACGTGTTTTTAAGAAAATCCTAGTTGTGACAGCCACATTAAACAGAAACGCGTAAAAACACTACAGTGGTATATAATGTTTTTATTAGGAATTATTTTAAATAAATTAATTAAATTACAAAAAGGTTGAGGAAACCTGAAAACTTTACTTGACAATGACATAAGAGACTTTGACAGATTTGACAATAACGCATCTGTCGTAGTTTCGTTGGCCTCGAACTCCAATTACTGGTATACGTATGTAATATTTTCAAATAATTTCATTCAAACTGTCCACTCAAAGACATTACCTTTTCAAATCAACCAATCACCATGTGAGACGGCGCTGCGCGCTGCATACTGTCGGCAACCTCTCAAAATGAGCGTCTCAGACCGAGCAGAGTCACAGTTAAAATTATCGTGTTATTGTGTACCTATGAATAATTAGTATATTTTAATTTCTCGCAATTAAAATAAAAAGTAAAGTAGCTCTGGTTTAGAAACCATATTACTGGAACAATTTGAAAACAAACGATGAAAAAAAAACTCGCGGTAATATTATGGCTTGTTTTAGGCTGTTATCAAACAATATATTTATTATACTAATATCATGGGGCATTCCTCCACAAGTCGACCTACCTAGCGTCAAGTCCCCGCCTCCTATATTATTGTGATATGAGCTAGCTTTATTGACTGCGTAACTTACTTTTCCTAACTAGTGCGGAGAAGTAAACTTTGCGCACGCTTCTCAGTAGGTGATTATTGAGCGTTTCGAATCTTCGATCGAAACTCTCAATAATCATGATTGATTCGTGTGTTAGGATCACGTTGTCATTTGTTAGTGGTTATAAACAGGTCTTCGATCGAAACCCTCAATAATCATGTTGGTTTCGTGTGTTAGGATTCAGGACCTGTGTGAGATTTGAAATGCTCAATCAGTTTCGTATAATACTTGCCCTAAACATCCTATGGGTTGTTTTCGTTTGATTCCAAACGCACAATTAGGTTTTCTGTGATATGAAATGCTTGTCGTAATTTCAGTTAAATACACTTGCCGCAAACAACCTATATAAGTTTTTCATTTACGTTCGTTTGATTTGAAACGCTCAGTACCTAGACATAAGACATTCATCTGATTTATACTCTGCTAAACAGCGAGTTTCAAGTTCATATAATTAATTAAAACAGCAAAAGCTTAACGCTACACGCTGTCTAAGGCGGCCAACCCTCAGACAGCAATGCTAGGGCCCCAAGAAGCGTTCCTGGTACTGACCCTCATAGCGTGGCGCTATGGCGTTTCGCACAACACGTTAGACAAATTGATCAAGTTCGTCAGACGTGCACTTACCCCTTGTGCTTCGGGTATGGGTAATCAAACTTATCGACCGCGTAAGAATGAAATACCCCATAGTTCTATTCATGAGTTTCAACACATTACTAAGATGCACAACGGGTGGCCAAGCCGAGGCATAGTTCATGTGTTGGGGTCGTCCGGTCGTCAACTTCCCGGCAAACATTACGCACGGATTTTTATTTATATGAACGAATGAAGAAAACTTTAAAAGCGCGATGTAGAACCTCGCTTTTCGTAATGAACGTAAGATTAAAATTATGAACACAGAAATTCAAGCTTTATGTTAAATATCGTAAGTTCATATTAACCAACACAAATTGTTACTTATTTCATTTTCTATGTTCGCAGCAATAACAAGTGCAGTCTTGCATTTTAATTGAAATTGGAGTCATTCGTATTGACGCAAACGTTTATGTTATGTTAGTATCGAGAATGCACATTATTATTAGTTATTTAGTAATTTTGTTGCTATCGATGTTAATCATATTTTGGAATTTCATTTTAGACATTCACCTTAATCATCAAAACTGAACACTAAACAACACATGTATTTTGATCATTATACAATGGGTATATTGTTCCTACGTAGGTACCTATATTTAGCTTACGGTTTACGAATTCGAGATAGTTAGAATATAACAGACTGTTTAATTTACTAATAGAGAGTTTATTTATTACATGTGAGCTTACTAGGACATAATAGACTAGCTATTATTTTACTGTTTAACTCTAACTTTTTACCTATTTTATTTATCAAGTTTTTAATAATTGAGGTCTTAAAACTAAGGTGAGAGTCAAGTATAGTTATTAATTACAGGCTAAATGACACGGAAATAACAAGAAATAATATAAGGCTTAATCCTATTTATTTTTTAAAGTTATTATAACAATTACATGGCACTAAAAATATATTAATGATAAAACTATTATTAATAACTGATGACTTCACTCAACTTTTTTACAATTTTTTCCACTAGACCTTCGGTTGCATTTAGTAGCTCGTCGTAATCACTTTGCACAACGTACTGCACCGATACAGCGTTGGTCTCGACGCTTGATTCAATATCCGAAATACTAATTTTTATGACACGCTTCCCCTTTGATACTTTTCTGATAACGTGTGAATTTAATCCCATGTCTGTCTTCCTCTTTCCCTTTTTTGCGTTTTTTCTTTCACATTTTGGCTGCTTTAGCGGGATTTCTTGCGACGGATTTAAAAGCACATCTTGATATTTCAGATAAGCATCCATATCTTGTGAGTAGTTTAAAGCTTCGTTTATGTTCTCATTTAATTGTGAGTAAAATGGTAGGACGGTAACGTTGCACTCATCAGTGGAGTTAACTGGTTGCGAGCTCTGCAAAAAAACAATTATATTACTACATGATCGAAATATTATGAAATAAAGCCTCTTAAAATATATAGAAACAAGATTACTTACCATTTTAATGTATTTCCTAATATTTATTTACAATTGAATGTAAGTAGAAGTGCTTGCAGTTTGAATTCACAAAATGAAGTATAAATTATTTTATAAAAGTTTCATTTTATAGTACTCTGTTTTTGCATATTATGCAGTTTGGTAAAGAATAATACATGCAAATAGACAGGTTCAAACCTGTTTCTTGTTAAATAAGTGCATCGCATCCCGTTAGTAAGTAATTAGATACGGCATTTTCTATATCTTTTCTCATGGTAAGCAAGTTGAATTTGATCCGCCAAAATTCATTTATAAAGCCTTATTAGTTATTAACTAAGTATAAAACATAGTATACGATAAAAATATATTATAGCCTTCACAACGAATAAAGCTTTATGGTCGGCATGTATTGTAACCCGATGATACTTTGATGTTCCGACACTGGCATACGTTTTATTTTCCAGTAAACATGATTTGCTGACGTGAATATCTATGTACAGGGAAGTTAAACATTTCAAAACTTAGGTTTCTGCATATGTTTTTGCGATTCAGTTATTTTGAGCTGGTTATAATTTGCGAGCATGGGTTGTTAACTTCTGATAACTTGATTTTGCCATATAATAATACCTAATGCATTTTTCATTTAATTAATTGACTTTATAGAAAGTGGTTGTGTTACTACTTCGTTTTGACTCCACATCGAACTTCTTCACCTTGAAATGATGTATGTAAGTTTGAATAATATTATGATATTTTGTTTTATTTCCATTTTTTGTAATTTGGTTTATGGTTATAATTTGAGAGACTAGTGGACTCCTAAGTAATTTATCAAATTATTTACATTTACAGGTCTGACAGCGAATACTATGTAAAACGTACCAATAGCCGAGAAACTGAATCGGCAGATGAAACCGAAACTATAAGGCATGTATTTCATATTTTCTAGTAATTTAACGTGATTGATTTATGTGTAGTAGGTACCTAACATTATATTTATTCTTTGTTATAGAGTTCCACAAAAGAAAACGGTGAAGAGGAAAATCACTCCACGTAAGCCAAAACCTAATGCGGACCATGGTTGGATGGTAGATGACGAGGACGAATACGGTGGCCCCCAACAAACTGGAGTGAAAGAGCCCGCAAATAAGAGGTATTATTTATCATTTAAAATAATTATGAAGTGTTACAGTAACATAGGTATTTGTACCCATACAAACCTAGAATGTAAAAAAATGTTAAAGTATATTATTTCTATTATTTCAGTAAAAAAACAAAGCCGAAAGCCTCAGAGAAGAAATCGAGTGCTCATCTAGTGCCGCCTCCTTCCGAACATGGGTGGTTTACCAATTGGGGAGACGATGACCAGGCAATAGAGGCGCATCGCCGTGCCGGAACCTTGACGTCGGTGCTGTCGCGGCGCGTTCCCGGAGGCCACGTGCGACGTTCAGCTTCCTTAACGGGTGATCTTTATGTTGAACTTAGATTGTATAACGTAGCTGATATTCAAAACGTAACGCCTCAAGACCGTTGGGAGAAAGCCTTGATTAATTTAAAGTATCGACTTGATTCGAATTCGCCCGCCGTAGATGGCGTAAATAATTTGCTTCAATTTTGTAAGCAAGATTTTACAGATGAAGGCACCTTCTTTCCAGATAAAATTAATCATTAACAATTTCAAGGCTATTTCCTTGCTATCTAAACCCAGTTTCTATAATACTCGTGTAATATAACAGCAAGTAAAATGCAGCATAGTTCAATATTTTGTTCCGTGTGTGATATTAGTATCCCAAGTAAAGCCTTTTCTGCCCACCTACGTTCAATCTTACATAAAAATAACAATTCTATACAATTAACTCCTGATATTGAAAAAATTAGTAGTGCCTTTCGCAGTAGGATTGCATCGTATAGAGTACGTGGTCCGAAAATTTCACTCCTCGAAACACCGGATAGGTTTTTGAAGGCTATTCGGGGCCTAGTTCGAAAAATTCTAGAAGCTAGACGGGCGTCATTCGGGTCGATAAAGGTTAATTTTGAGTTGTTTGCTGAATTCTGTTTACCAAAAAATGAGACAAATGAAATTAAATCATTTGCTACGAAGAATATAATCATACATCAAATTTATGATTTCAAAGAAATATTTTCAATGATGTCAGATACTTTATGTAAGAAAATTGACGAATTTCAAGAAAGGGACAGCGGTTGGAGTTTTATACGAAACCTATATTTAGAAGTAAATATTAACAAATATAATCCCCTAAGAGCTTCTAAATTTTTAGAGTTGCCTGAAACCATTAAACTTAAGAGGGCTTGCGTTAATATTAAAAATAGTGACAATTACTGTTTTTTATGGTGTATAATTGCGGCCTTATTTCCCGTACAAAAGAATCAGGATCGAATATCCTCTTATCCACGTTTTGAAAAGCACCTAAACACAAAAAACATGTCGTTTCCAGTTAGTCTCTCTGACATCAAAATATTCGAAAAAAATAACAGGAATATAAGTGTTAATGTTTACGGATTAAGAAAAAACCAGGTCGTAGGCCCGCTATACAAAACAGACAAAAGGAAAAAACATCATGTCAATTTATTAATGTTGGAAAACGGTAACCAATCACATTATTGCTTAATAAAAAATTTAGCACGTCTTTTAAAAAAACAGTTAACTAAACACAACGGGAAAATATTTCTTTGCGAAGAATGTTTGTTGTTTTTCCACACCGCAGATAAATTGAACAAACACATATGCGGCCGCGTTGCAACCCATTTACCAAATCCTGGTTCCTTTATTCAGTTTAAAAACTATGAAAGAATGCAACCTATGCCTTTTGTAGTATATGCAGATTTTGAATGCATATTACAACCGATCTCGTCTGACGTATTTGATTCGAAATGTACTAGCTCGTTACGGAAACATATCCCGGCTGCATTTGCATATTATATTGTATGTTCCTATGACAATTCCCTTAATAAATATATAAGTTATCGAGGGCAAGATTGTGTACAAAAATTTCTCGAATATTTAAAAAAGGATATAGGTTTGATTAGTGAAATTTATAAGCACCCCTCGCCATTAAAACTTACGGCGGAAGAGGAGATTCAGTTTCAGAAAGCAAAGTGTTGCTTTATTTGTAATAAATTATTATTAGATGATAAAGTAAGAGATCATTGTCATTTAACTGGCCATTTTAGAGGCGCTGCTCATTCGTTTTGTAATATCCAATTTCGCCTTCCAAGGTTTGTTAGCTGTTTTTTTCATAATCTATCGGGTTACGACTGCCATTTGTTTATTCGTGAGTTAGGAGAAATGAAAGGCGGTTTAAAAGTTATTGCGAAAAATAAGGAAAATTACATATCATTCACGAAATTCTTGCAAATAGGTGAAAATGAGTTTTGGCCAGTGCGTTTCGTTGACTCTTTCAAATTTTTAGGAACTAGTTTAGAAAAATTAGCAGTAGATTTAAATGACCATGACTTTGTACACTTAGAGAGGTTTTTTCCTGTCCGTCACCAATTTGATCTTCTTAGAGTAAAAGGTGTATATCCGTACGATTACATTACTTCTTGGGATGCTTATGAGGAAAAAAAATTACCACCCCAACATAGTTTTTACAACTCATTAACCAAAGGTAATATTCTAAACTCTGCCTATGAGCATGCTAAGCGTGTATGGAACGTATTTAACCTTAAGACCTTAGGACATTATACAGACTTATATCTTCAAACAGACGTTCTGTTGTTAGCTGATATATTCGAGAACTTCAGACAGACCTCTTTGGTGAACTATAAGTTAGATCCCGCTTTTTACATGACAGCCCCAAGTTTAAGTTTTGATGCTATGTTACGCATTACGGATGTTCAGTTAGAGCTCATAAGTGACCTCGAAATAATAAGAATGATTCAAAAAGGTATCCGCGGAGGTATTTGTCTTTGTTCGACTAGATACGCACGCGCAAATAATAAGTATCTACCCTTTTATAACGCGTCTGCTCCAGATTCGTTTTTGTTTTATATAGATTGTAATAACCTGTACGGTTATGCAATGTGCAGTTATTTACCACATGCCGATTTTAAGTTATTGAACAAAGATGAAATAGAAAACATTAATTTTCTAGTAATTCCAGATGACAGTCCCCACGGTTATATTTTAGAAGTAGATTTAGAGTATCCTGAAAGTCTACATAATTTACATAATGATTTTCCATTTTGTCCTCAAAAGTTTACGCCTCCTGGATCTAAGACTTCTAAACTTATCCCAAACCTTTACGACAAATATGAGTACGTTATACATTACATTTATTTAAAAACCTGCGTGAGACATGTATTAAAACTTAAAAAGATACATAGAGCTATTCAGTTCAAACAAAGTCGATTTATTCAACAGTATATCGAGTTAAATACAGAGTTGAGAAAAAACGCTAAATCTGAATTTCAGATGAATTTCTATAAACTCCTCAATAATAGCCTATTCGGGAAAACATTAGAAGCTACAGAAAATAGGACAAACGTGATGCTGGTTAATCAATGGAATGATAGTACGAATAAAACGAAGAAAAGAACTAGTGCTGAAGTGTTAATAGCGCGACCTAACTTCCATAGCGCAAGTGTGTTTACTGAAAATTTAGTCGCCATTCAAATGAACCCTGAAATAATTACCCTTGATAAACCAATCTATATAGGATTCACTGTTTTGGAAATATCAAAATCTCATATGTACAACTTTCACTATTCACATATAAAACCGTATTACGGAAAAAATGTTAGTATGTGCTATACTGATACAGATTCTTTTTTGTACTTTATTAAAACAGATGACATATATACAGATTTGAAATTGAATTTCCTATCTCTTTTCGACACCAGTAATTACGAAGTAAACAACATATATGGCATTCAACAAATAAATAAAAAAGAACCCGGATTATTTAAGGATGAACTAGGTGGTAAACTAATTGTCGAATTTGTCGGTCTTAGGTCAAAACTTTACTGCATTCAAACCGAAGAAAAACAGTTAAAAAAAGCCAAAGGTACTAAGACACATGCGGTTAAGAGTCTTATATTTCGAGATTATAAAAACATCCTCTTCAACAAAGAATTGATGCGCAAGAGAAATACGCTATTTAAATCTATAAAGCACGAAATTTTTACTCAATCTCTTAATAAAGTTGCCTTATCATCGAACGACGACAAACGAATTGTATTAAAAGACAATATTCGGACCATTTCTTGGGGCCATGCTTCGTATTTTTAGATATCGATATACTTTCTGTTTGATTAACTAAATGTTAGTATTTGCTACTCGTATGAAAAAAGCTATGATAAATAAATGAGGCGTTTTACTACCGCGGTGCTCGTTTATACTATTAGAGTTATTAAATTGACTGGGCTTAGCGTAATTATAATACTGAATACATTACTGAATATAAATGTGTAAAATAAACATATCTGTGTATTGAAATTGTCAAGTGAAATAAATGTTTATCCGTTTAATTCGTTTTTCTTTTTATAACCCTCGTTATTCTCAATGCTCAGTTCTTATTCTTAGTATTGTTATTAAACTGTTCGATGTTGTTAAAATAATTGTGCATTATGTTATGAAACAAAGTTTCGTAATACGAACTGAACATTGTATACTTCTAGTCTTATGATAGGAGGTACAACCGATATGAAATAAAAGAAATAAGGTATTAAATTAACAATTTATTTATAAAAAATATCAGCATTCTCAGCAATCCATTTCTTAATACAAATTACATTTTTTAATGAACAGTGCTTATCAATTACATATTCAAAACTAGAAATTTTATATTTTTGTTTGAGGAACGTATTATACAGTACTAAAAAGTTTGGGCAACCTTTTTGTGCGATGTCAATTACTTCACAATTGTCACATAATTCTTGAATCCATTTAATTTTTTCTAGGCCTTTTACATATATTTTCTTTTTTTCAAGATAAGGCTTTATTATATTTTTAAAATGTCTATAATCGATATGACCTTCGCTCCAACGAAAACCAAACGTTTTTTCGATCCAGCACACGTGTCTACGTTCTTCGAGTGACAAACGTGAGTACGGATATGGTGGTTTTATTGAAAACACTAGAGTGAAGTCATCAGTAGCCAAAGCCAACTCTTTAATAATGAATTTATTCTGCCAATCCTTGAAGCCTTGTATATCCACAATGTAGCTATTTATATTCATGATATTTTTTTTACTAAACTGCTCAATGGTTTATATTCCACAATACAATCGTTAAATATTAAACAAAAGGCAGATGTATTATCAGGAATTTCTGAATCACTCTCGATTTCTATTCTCACATCTATAGGTCCTGACTTCAAACGATCATTTTGTCTTGAAGTATCCAAAACATATAATGCACTCTTTTTAAAGTCGTGTATGTTTAACAACGGTTCGGCACGACGTCCATGGTATGACTGTTGAAACCTTGTATATTGTTCATATAATATTGCATAGTTGTCGTGCTCGAATTTCACATTTAAACTTTCGTATGGAAAATAAGTAGAGTTTAAAAATACTCTGACTTCGCGTAAATTACAATGATCAAACCTTGAGAAATCCTCATTAGAATTATTTTTTCTGTTGGTCGACAAAGCTAACACAACGAACCGTGGTTTTTCTAACTGAGATGATGTTTTGATTGCCCAAGTATGTTTAGTTGTTTTGGGTAACAGTGGATACTCATATAAATCCCAATTCCTAAAAGCTAAGTTGAGCGGACGGTCCTTTTCTATCAACTTTAACATGTGTAATCGTTGGCGATCTGATACTTTAATATGTGGCACGCGCCAAACAATTTTGTCAATAACAATATCCTCTAATACCTCATTTGTGTTAAGTTGTACTGCATTTAAATTTGTATTACTTCGTAGCAAAATCAACTCATGCTTACAATTTATTATTATTTTGTTAAAGTCTTCTGCAAACCCTAAAATTTTGTTTAAAGGCAACGAGACAGCAAATCGGCCGTCGTGCGTATTTTTTGTGCCATTCAAGTCCCACCCCCATGCCTTTGACATCGAGGATTCGTTACTATTCATAGATAACAGAGATTTTATGGTGGTGGTGATACCTACATTTTTTACTTTGTCGATTTCAACCCCATTCAATTCGTAACGAATATCTTGGAACAGGAATAGAAATGGGTTATTAGTGAATTGAATGCTATTCACTTTAAGTTTAGATTCTCTGTTTATTATCGTAACGGTTCCTTCTAAATACAATGTACTAGCACACGGTAAGACATATAAATCTTGTTGATTAATAGGTATCCGAATTTCATCATTGTTATTAAACGTTGTTACATAAGGTCTGTATGAATGAACTTCGTAGCTTTCAATAGCATTGTCTTCTGCAAAAGACTCGGCAACGTCAAGTATTTCACTCATTTTAATAGTCCAATTAGTTTCAAAAACTTTATGTTTTCCTTTGTTAATTTGATAGGTGTTTTCCTTTTCACAGCTGTTTTTAAACTAAAACTTCTAGATGTGCAGGACGTCTTTTTATTAAAGTCTATCATTACACTTTTTTCTTGAGATGAAAATATAACTGAATATCTTCTCCCCTTAAATTTATCAATTGGTTTTTCGCGTCAAGGATGCGCACATTAATTGAACTTATAGTATCTTGGTTCACAGGAAAATAAATTACGTTTCGTGGCACTTCTATGATTCGATATCCAGGTGGCACATTAGGAACAAATTCATGAACTATATGGCTAGGTTTTCCGTTAACAAATGAACCACTAACGATATCGCATTCGATCCGTATGACGGTCGTTGATATAATGTTAACCGGATATTGTGAACAGTTTATTATATTAGCTTTAAGTATTTCATTTCCAAAACCAATAGTTCTCCCGATTGTGTGTTTCTTTTCAAAATGAACGTCTTTTGAACAAAATAATTTCGTTTTCAGTGTATTGTTATTACAAATTAATTTGAAAGTGCAATTTTTGACATTATCTTTTATGTAATCGCCAATATCTTCGAGTTCATATGATCCTTCCGGTATTTCAATGCATTCATTATCACCATAACAGAATTTATTATTTCTACTGTCAATGTTTGGTATTGAATTAAAAGTTGAAAAATATAAAAGCCCGCACTCATACTCTCCTTTCAACTGTAAAGGAGGAGAATAATTTGTAGTAAGTGTTGAAGTCAATCCCGTTACTGATAAGGTGAACGACATTTTGTAAACTGGTAATTTTTACGTAATGCTTTAAATTTTATATTGTTTTTTCCAAAAGTTTCTTAAGTAGTTTAAACATAAGTGTCCACAATTTACAGTATCAAATTTTTGATACGCACAATAATTATAAAAAAATTCGTAATCCTTTAAGTACGTGATTAGTTCAACGGGAGGTTTTAAATCTCCATAACTATTGAAATATTCACAATACGCATTTAATTTCACATAGGCTACCCAGTGAGTCCCGTTATTCTTAGAGCTATCTAAATTTACAATTGCACACTCCACGCGCCTTGGACGTTTTGGTAAATTATCGCGCATGAAAACACCTCTGAAATAGGGTATGTCACTTCCAAATTGAATTAGATCTATGTTTGTGAGAGCTCTCCTTGGTAGCCTTCTGCCTAGTTTTTTGTTGTGTTTAGAAATATACCACTGCCTTTCTTATATGGTTTTATGTATAAGCCCTTGCCAATAGCAATTGACTCCATCATTTTATTGTGGCGTTCAGACTCCTGTAGGTTCTTTTGTGCTGACTTATAGTCATTCACTGCTTTTGCAATACCAGCGGCACCGCCAGCTAACGAGCCAAGAGCAGACAACCCGGCAAAAATTGGAATTAAGGGCAGAATTCCACCAGTTTTCGGGATTGGGATAATACGCGGTAAACGAATAGGTGAATGTTTTTTAAGTAACTTTCTTGCTGCTTTATACGCGCACTTAATTGTTGATGTATCGTCTTTTGGCTTTTGCTTTTTAATATGCGATCGAATTTTAGAAACGATCTTTTTAAATGTTTTGATTCCAGCACCAGTGCGTAATTTCGTTTTTAGGATTTTGTTCACTAACCATGAAGCTACTTTTTCACCTTTGCTAGCATTTGCTGAATTAAGTCTTTGTTTTGCCATTTTTATTAACTCTCTATCAGCTCTATGACGATTAACTAGGTCCGAATGATTGCTGTACGCGATATCGTGTTGCTTGCAGGCTTCGTCCAATTGATTTATGCCACGGTCACCTCTTAACAATCTTTCTTCAAGTTTGGTACCTGGCCCGCAATAGTTATATCCAGGCAAATGTAATTCAAAAGGTAGGTTATTTATCACGCTGTTAATAAGTCCACTTCCTTGCATCACTTATTATTTAATGATGAGAAATAGAATACTACATTTATTTATATTAAACTAAATCAACTGTGTTTATCCAACTATTTTCTGCCTCGCTAAGGCCTAACCATTTAACAAAAAGTTTATTTCCCCTCCTTTTTATAACCTTTTCAATAAGATATACATTAGGATGAGCCGTTTTTTGCGAGTTCTTGTTTATAAAACGAGCCGAGTATATTATTTTTACGATAATCTTCAATGTTATAGGTTACTGGTTTGGTATTTTTAACTTTGGTAATATTGAACAGTTCTGTAGACCAGTTTGGAGTATATCCCTTTTTAAAAAGCTGATTTGTGCTTACTTATTCTTACACAGTCTCCTATTTTAAGCTTAATTTCTTTCTGAGACACGTTGTTTTGTTTGTTCAAGATGTTATTTCTGACAACATGCTCATTTGTATGATTTACATCATTCGGCTTAAAATTAGTTGTCCGATGTTTAGTCTCATTATAAGTTTTAACTATATTATTTAGTGGAGTTCCTATCCATTTAAAGTGTCCAAGTAAACTAAAATGTTTGTACAGTTTGGTTTTTTAATGTTCTTATTAGTCGTTCTACAATAGAAGCTTTCTTCGTGGAATACGAAGAGTAGTGATTTATATGTTTTTCTCTCATCAACTTACGAAATACATCGTTGTAAAAACTCTTTACCCATATCTGTTTGTAAATTTCGTGGAATGTGATTAGAACCCAAAATATTCAGTAACGCCAGCGCTATTTCTGTTTTTAGTTTTTGATTTTACAGGTACAGCCCACGCATATTTGGAAAAACAGTCAATAACAACCAAAATATATTTATATCCCTTGTTTACGGAACTAAATTTAATCATATCGATCAAATCAGCTTGCCACAAATCATTGATGCCCCTTAATATCACTGGGCAGCGCCTAAAATTTCTTCTTGCATCTTTATGAATTTCGTTTACAATATCCTGCTTGCTCATTGTTTACTCTCCTTTAAAATTTTCCATAACCTCCTCCTTGGTGCAAAACTTTGTCTCAATTTCCTTCAAACTAGAGTTTACGTGTTGAAGGCGAAG